>JXSR01S013332.1:24783-38662 GCA_000969725.1 Ophiothrix spiculata
ACTGTGTAAAATTAGACACATTTTCATATATATCTCCAAAATGGAACATAACTCAGCCGTGAAATTTCACATAGGTTATGAGAAAAATATGAGCAACATTTTGGTACCAAAATCTCAAAAAGTTTGAAAAAATGTTGAGGTAATCGGACCATGCTCCTTTAAGAAGTACAGTAAAAATATTACTGGTAATATTTCTAAATCTGAATTTATTGAATTTACATATTTTAAACTGAATCCCGGAAGCGGGACATTCAAATTCAAAAATGATGGGCATATGCGGACTTCAGCAGCAAATCAAGGGGCATTCAGTGTAGGATTTGGGTCAAAAAAGTTAGGGGGTCATTCAATATGAGAATTCAAAAATGTAGGCCTTTGAGTGTGAAAATGTATGATTTGCTATACAATTAAAACAGAAATCTGGATACTTTTCTGTTAGTGTTTAGGCCTCTTCGGATTGTGAAGAAGGCAAGAATTAGAGGTAAAGGACAGAAAATAGGGAGTCATTAAGTGTAGGACTTTGGAATAATAGGGCATTGGGTGTAGAGGGTTTGAAAAAATGGTGTCTTTGTGTATCAGCTTAGCAATAAAAAAGGGTCAATTGGTCTTGCAGTCGCTATCCGTCAATATATGGGAGTGCCCCCCCCCCCCTTCCCAGGGGCTGAATGAAATTTAAGCCAATCTCTGCACAAAATTTTTTTGACTTTGATATTTCATCACAATATTTCATCGGAAAGTGAGGTTGAACTGCAAATCTTGTCATGTGACCTATGGTGTAAAATTCAGACAAAATTTTAACTTTTTCTTTCATTTTCAGCCTATTTTTCAATGTTTTTCCTTTGTTTTTAAAAAGTACTCACACCCCTGACAAAGTTCACAAATCAAAATATTCATTGATTATCCATTCAATCTTAATGTGTAGGCTGTATTCCACCTCACTCCACACTGGATCGAATCAAAACTAACAATTGTCATTTTCATTCTTTAGATAAAAGCACTTAGAACCAAAATTTGTATTTAGACAATAATAACTGCGCACCATCTTTTTTGAGGTCATTGTTCAAAATCGGAGGTGTTTGTTTTGGGCCGAGGTACTTTTCTGAGGAACCGTAGCTCCCGAAGAAAAGTACCGAAGCCCAAAACAAACACCGACTGTTTTGAACAATGACCGAATTAAAAGATGGTGCAACGTTATTATTGTCATTAATAACCGTCTTTCGACATTTTTAATGCATTTCATGCGTGATTTTGAAAGAAATACTTTATTAAACTATTTCTTACTTAAAAGTCTACTTATCCCTATAAGAGAATTTCGATCAGTCCAGGCATGACGATCACTGCGTAATGTGATGAACGCGCGTGCGTGTGGTGCATTCGCGTGCTTGATTGGCGTTTTATGAGAAAATGCATTCAGCGCTAATAACATCATATACGCAGGTCATTATAAGAAGTCATTGTTACCTGATAATGACCGCGTAGTTGTTTGCGTAAAATTAGAAATAATCGTGTTAGATTGGATTGCGCTATTACGCAGGTTATTAATGACAATTGAAACTCATTCTCCTTAATAAACGCCCTCGCGTGATTTTAGACATAATTCGTCACTAGAATCCAATTTGTATTGCATTTTATGTCATTGTTTATCCCCTGTCCCAGTTTGTTCAAACATGGGTGTTAATGGGAGGAAATTATTAAATCTGCAGATATCCTATATTAGTGTAGTGATTCAGCCATAAAGCCACATTAAAACAAACGGGATTCCCCCATTGCTGACCGATATTTTGATTTTTAATGTTTCAAATGTGTTATTAAAAGGACTAGCCTTGATTTGATTATGAAAAAATTATTAAGAAACATACCAACATAATTCTAACACTGTGATCAAAATACATTTAACCTGGTGTGGGATGGGGGGTACTCAATTTTGGGTTTCCCCATTGCTGACCGATATTTTGATTTTTAATGTTTCAAATGTGTTATTAAAAGGGCTAGCCTTGATTTAATTATGAAGAAATTATTAAGAAACATACCAACATAATTCTAACACTGTGATCAAAATACATTTAACCTGGTGTGGGATGGGGGGTACTCAATTTTGGTTTTGAATTTGACCAAATACATTGTAGAACTAGTATTTTGATATGATATATAAAACCTTCATATATTTACAGGGGAGATACAGGACTTTGTATACCAGCCCATGTAATGCATAGCGGCGTCATCCATGGAGCTCATATTGGGGGTATTTGAGTCCACTTGGTTCCCGCCGAAATCAACTCCGAGTGCTGAGATTCAGTTGCGTGTAGAGACAAGCCTAGCAAATAATATTTAATAATAATAACCAAACCTGCACGCAAAATGTGTGCGCATGTTTTTCAATGTTCGTGTATCATCAGCAAAAACCAGAAAACACCTAAATTTTTGTTGCCATGTCGGAATAAAATATGATATCTCCCCTATAAATTTAGGTATACCTCCCTGTTTATCAATAAATCTTTGTAAGCTTTTGTACTGAAAACCTTGGGACTAAACCCTATTTTGGAGCTTTTTTTTTATTGTCATACCCCAAGCTATATACGTAAAAACAGTTGTGTACTCCAACTTTCTGGTTAATGCAATAAGTGTTTTGATCTTTAATGAACGAGGGGATATCAAAAAGTTTTAAAGATCACCAGGAAGAAAAACAGTCTGGAACAAAATTTTATAATGTGACCCTTAAGTTGTCTTTACAAAGTCACTGTGCAAAATAACACATTTTTCCCACTTTAAACTGACTGTCCACAGATGTGGCTTTGCATCTTTTAGCCAATAAATTCCACATTGTTTTTCACAAAAAGTAAACATGATCAGGACAACCAAGCTTTATTACATCATTATGATTTCATTTTTGACCGATTTCCATAATTTTGGAATCAATGGAAAGAGGAAATCCTAACGTATATTATGGTATCAAAATTTTAAACTTTGGACGTGTTATCATAAAATTAATTGGCTGTAACCCTTCAAATGCAGGAATTTAATCATGCCACATATCTTTGATTTCTTCATGCAAGTTAGCAGAGAGAGGTTGTTGACATCTATTGACACCTGTATGAAGAGCATTAATGCCTTAGGTATCGTATCATTTTTGCACCATAATGTACACAAGGAAAAGTGCCCTTGTTCTGACAAAAGTTCCATCAATATATAGCTCCTTTCCTTCTGAGTGATCTTTAAAACTTTTAAAACTATACCTCTTCGTATTTAAGTTGATTTGCTAACATAATGTGTTAATAGTAGGAAGCTATTAAATCGGCAGATATCCTTAATGAGGGTGAGTGAGTGATTCAGGCATTAGCTATAGAGGGAATGCAATACACTCCTTATTTCAGTTTGTTACAAGCTTGATTGCAGTTAAGGCAAAATCATACTCGGCCTCCAAACAAAATTTTTCCTACCAAACATTTGGTCGTGACGTCACCAAATATTTGCCATCAAACTTAAAGTATGAATGGGTAGCAAACATTTGGTCCAATGTATATGGCAATTCAATAGCATGTGCAATCTAGCGCGAAATTTTATTTGGTCTCAACTCGGTGTTGACGTTATTTTGTTTGGGGTCACTCGTCATTTTGACGTCACGACCAAATGTTTGGTAGCGAAAAATTTGTTTGGAGGCCGAGTATGTTTTCGGCTTCAGTTTTAGATTCAAAGGCTGTGAAATTGCTGCAAAGCTTTAACATGCTTCATTCAACTTGAACCAGTCATCATGTGAGTGCAAGAAAGTCGTATCTGCAATTAGGCCTAAAAAAAGTTGTTTGGTTGTCCTCCACCGCATGCCCATATTTTTCGAAACTGGAAAAAAGTTTATACTGTACAAAAGTATATCACGCCTAATTTTTAGATTTCAATTTTTTTTTTTTATATTTTTAAGTTGTTGTTTTCATTTTGTTTGCATTTTAATACTGTTTTTAAACTTGTATAAATAGATTTTTTGATGCAGTAGACTTAAGAGGCCATAATTTGGTGTAGCTTTGACTAACATTTGAAAAAAAAATCAGCCCACCCACACTTGCTCAAAAAAGTTTAGTTGTGGAGGACAAACTAACAATTTATTTTTTTGGCCCTATATTTATTTAACACCAAGTCACTAGAAATTGAAAAAGCCCTCAATATCAATTGGGCTTTTATAGGTCTCAACATATTTGCATGTAATATTTTCGTTACAAACCCACATCAAACATTTCATTCTGACATCAGCTCTGTTTTCACATGTATACCACTTTGAAAGTGCATCTTGAATCAGAAAGACTTGTCTTGGAGTCTCATTTTACCAATGTCTTTAAGCCTATGGTGCCGCACTTCTCCCCACACACACACACCTGCTTGCCCTGCTTATACACTCCTGGTCAAAAGTGTTTGTAAATGCTTAAAAATGGGCAAAACAAAATTATTATATCAATCAAACCAAACTCTTAACAAATTAATGTTTTTTATATAGTTGTCTTATGTATCCAGTATAAATAAATCCATGTTTCCTCCTCTTTTCGATCTTCCATTACCATCAAAATGGACGATTTCCTGGACCACATAGAAATTCACCATATGCAGTTATTGATATGCACCTGTGTAGTTTAATATTCTTGTTGCTCGTTATCCATGTGTAACGGTAAAGAACATTGTCAGGTTTTGAGCTTTTTAAACAAATGCGCCGTTAAACTCCATTTTTCGATTGTGCAGACGAAAGTATACAGTACGTTTAGCACGCTATATTGTCAAATGCGCTGAATGTAATTCCTGTTGATTTCTTTAGAACTATAAAAATATAAAATCCGTAAAAAAATATTGCAAATAATGAACGGTTCTCGATATGGACGGTTTTGTGCACAAACACTTTTAACCGGGAGTGTACTTCCGAGGACTTGTATATCCTCATATATATGATAAGGTTGGAAAGTCCATTGAGGTCCTCGCTGACCACCTAAGATTGTAGAACGTTTTTTTCAGCATTTTAAGCATGATTTTTAAGAAGTAGAGTCCTCAGTGCGTCAGAGTGTTTTCATATGAAGGTCCTCGGAAGTATAAGCAAGGCAAACGCACCCACTTGTGAAATGTGTGAACTTGGGATATCCGTACACATCTATCAAACCGGGGACATTTGAATGTGGTTACACTTTGAAAAACTGATCATCTCTCTCTAGCTCCAAACCCACCCATCAATATACCAATTTTGATGGAAAAGCACTCAATTTTACCAAAATTAGATGCTTTTTTGGCAAATTTTCCCCAAAAGCACCCAATTTATGAAAATTGGGTGCTTTCATCTGAGACGAAAACCACCCGATTGCTATACCACATCTGTGAAAATCCACCCCAAAAGGCAGCCATTATATGTATACCTTGTCAATGTCACCCCCTGGGATGGAAACTCTACAAACAGTATGTTTCATGTCTCAGATTGCAGATAGCAATAGAACTTATTTAAAAAGAGTGTACATTGCTGTTGAATTAAAAACGATCAATTTTGTTAACTACTGTTTTTTAATTTCTTTAATTTTTTATATTCTTTTATTCTTTTAAATCATTAGTATCTGTTTTCTAACACAGGTATCAGATGAGCGCCCCACCTGGCACATAAAATGGCGATAGAGTGATTAAATAAAATGCACATTGCTACCAAATAAATCAATGAAATATTCCTTTTTATATTTTTGTTATAGCTGGTGTACTCAACAGAAGAAAAGTCTACCTAGGCGGTATGTTTCCTAACTCAGGCGTCAGATGGGCCGCACCCGGCATTGAGATCGGTGCGCAGATGGCGATAGAACGTATAAACCAAGAGAGCACACTGCTACCGAACTTGAACCTTGAAATGCTTGTGCGGGACACACAGTGCAATAAAGACATTGCGGTCTATGAGTACTTTTCTTTCATGGGAAATAAATCTTTCCCAATTGTTGGTAAGTGTAGGTCTTTTTTAAAAATGAGTTTCCAAGAATTTCTGAAGTATAATTTTACTCTTTCCGATAATTGCCGACAATAAAGTGTGTTCTTATTAACACAAATACAAAGAATGCAAAAGTCCATGTTAACGTAAACTGATTGCATACAAATTTGAACTTGTAATTGGGGGTGACACTTGTGAAACACTTTAAAGCGATAGTGTTGCGCACCAAGAGTTGCCACTTGCAGTTTAAAGCCTACTCGGTCAATTTAACATAGAAAATTTATTCTTTCTGTCAGTTAGTTTATGGTACCACCAGCAAAAAAACATCTTATCATGTACAGGTTTAGATAATTATGATTGTTTGTCACTTTTATTGTATTGATAATGCAAGAAAATTTACGATCCCAGGCTGACCAGTTATTTGACAAAACTTGCATAATAATGAGCTCTTACATGATTGGCTGAATAAAAGTCCACATGATATTTTCTGGAGATATCTGAATGATTTTATTTTGAAAACTTCTATTAATGATCTGATTGGGTTAAAACCATAGAACTGGCATTCTTCCATCATACAGTAAGGGCCAAATCACAGTCGACCTCCAAACAAAATTTTTCCTACCAAACATTTGGTTGTGACGTCAAAATGACGAGTGACTCCAAACAAAATCGAGTTGAGACCAAATAAAATGTGGCGCTAGATTGCACATGTTATTGAATTGCCATATATACATTGGACCAAATGTTTGTTACACATTCATACTTAAAATTTGTTGGCAAATATTTGGTGACATCACAACCAAATGTTTGGTAGGAAATATTTTGTTTGGAGGTCGACTATGATTTGGACCTTAATGTATCAGTTCTAACTGCCAACAGAATACGCCGGTACAAGAAAACCCCAACTCCAATAGCTCCCTTTTGTAAATTATACTTAAAAAATATAAATGCTTCTGCTCATTTCTGCAGGATTTCTTCCAAGGGAAAAGGAAGTAGCTTATCTTATCTGCATTGCATTTTGGTTGTCACTAAAATAATCTTTTGGAAGCTTTACTCTGCCTAAGCCAAGGCAAAAAGATATTGTTAATGTGGCCTTTTCTGACGGCATGACCATAATTTTGAAAATCTTTGAAATCATTTTTACTGTACAAAAGAATACCAACCCTAATTTTTTTAATTTCCACAAAAACTCTTTTTATAGGTAAAGTAGTTCAGCAATTAGGTATTTTAAACTGTTCAAACCTCAAACGAGTCAATGCTCCAGTAGATTTCTTTCTTTTTTGTCAGGTCTTGTTGGCCCACCCTGCTCCGAAGAGTGTGAAGTCATCGGCGGTGTTTCCAAATACTTCAATACAGTGTCAATCAGTTACAGTGCAGAATCGCCCATACTGTCCAGCAGAGAAGGCTTTCCGTTCTTCTTTAGAACCATTCCGGATACGACGGAAGATTCGTAAGTGATAAGTGATTTTAATCATAACTCATTGATTTTCAGAGCATTTAATGCGTATCCAAAAATCACATAGTGTATATAGAATTGCTAAACCACATCTTTTATGCAAAACTATAAGGCTTTTCGTCCAACAACATTCTCTCGCTCGGGAGATATTTGCTTACGACATTCGCTCAGAATTACTCGTTCAACAGAGGCAAATGCATCTTAATAATCCAGGTTTATGGTATAACTTAACTGAGAATAAATATTTTGTCCCCACGGAGCCGCAAGTTTTCTTATCCCAGGTCAGAGCAAAGCATTGGTAAGGGTTAAGACTGAGCGAATGTCTCTCGGGGAATGAATGTCTTTTACGGTAGTTTCTCACAGAAGAAATTGCTCACGCCTCTGGGGTAACGATTTTTTCATAAATAGTACAAATTCAAAAATATAAGCCAGTTTCGTATGTCCCATAATGCATCTTAAAAGTACCGCAAATACGGGCATTTCTGCGCGAACGACCATATTACAACGTTGTGCGCATGACGTCATTTGCGCAGAAGGTAATGGTCAACTGGGCGTTTACGGTACTTTCAAGATGCATTATGGGACATGAAAGTGTTCTATTGTATACACCCATTTTGGGTACGCAACTTTGAATGCACGCTTTACTAACATGTTTGGTTAATCATGCGCCGCATCACTGCTTTATATGCCAGTATACACTGACAATTATTCAGACACAGATGTGCAATCAAATTTTATTTTGAAAATGCTTATTTTTGTCATTTTTCTTGAAAAGTAATGTGGTATTTTAGTCCCTATGAGTTTGAATGTCATAGCACATTCCCTCTTGACATAAAAATTCAAAAACTCTGATTTTTTAGGGAATTTTTGAAAAATAAAGAAAAACATAAGAAATTGGCCAAATGTTATAAAACTTATCAAATGTTACCATTGAAGGGTTTTTTTTTTAGATAAAAAAAGGTTTTTCATTCCCATTCCCAAAAACTATTCACTTTTTATCTAATTTTCTGACATGTGTAAACAGCCGTTCAAGCTACTTTAAAGCCTAAAAAGTATTTTGTGTGCAAAGTGTGGATTCTTCCTATATTCCCTATGTGTTCACATAATAAGTTGAATGTGTTCAATCTGCTGTGTCATAATCATGCCCACATTTGTGCGACATGATTCAAGCTTACAGACACCAAATGCTGCCGCTTATAACGAATGACATACACGCCTGGTAACATCTGGTATCGTGTCGCAATCTAGTCTATATGCAGGGGGTTGACCTGATTTTAAGGGGGGTTTTGCCGGTTGTAGGACAATTAAAGATAACTGTTTTTCATATTTTGCAATATAAGAGACAGCAAAGTTAGGACTTAGTCCCATTATGATGCTTTTACGCCCGTGGGTGAGGGCACTCGAAGAAACAAGTGGTACGCATGTTCATCAGAGCACTTCAAAATTGGACCCTAAATGTTGTAATCATGTACAGCAAATTGTAACCCTTAATGGCGTAAAATTTCCAAAATCATACCCCTAAATGTCGTAACACACTAAAATTGATCCCGAAATGGCGTAATAGACATTTGACCCATTATAATGGTGTAAGGGCGAAATCATACTCGGCCTCCAAACAAAATTTTTCCTACCAAACATTTGGTCTTGACGTCACCAAATATTTGCCATCGAAATTAAAGTATGAACGGGTAGCAAATATTTGGTCTAATGTAAATGGCAATTCAATAACATGTGTATTCTAGCGCGAAATTTTATTTGGTCTCAACTCGTTGTTTAAGTTGTTTTGTTTGGAGTCAATCGTCATTTTGATGTCACTACCAAATGTTTGGTATCGAAAATTTTCTTAGGAGGCCTAGTATAGGCCGTGTAAGACACTATTTACCGCCATAAAAAACATTGACATAATACATTGGACGTCTTTTTTCTTGTAATTTTTTTAATTCAAGGACAGCTGGTAAAAAAGTGACCCTAAACGTCAAAGATATCATATATTATAAAATTCTAAGAAAACTCAAGAAAAATAATAATTTTGGCACAATTTTGTGGAATAAAAAAGTACAAACAATTGCTCAAAAATCCCAGTCAAAAAAATTTCAATCAGAGTAAAAATTTCTCATCAATGATGCTTTTAAAATAAATCTCTTGCGATTTATTTGGGATAAAAATAAATCTCTTGCGATTTATTTGGGATAACTCCACATGCATTGGGAATGCATCGCGGAAGCATCGGGAGCAATGGTGGGACCGAGGCTTTAGTAACATGTAGGTAACCATGAAACCATCGGGAGCCATGGTGGGACCAAGGCTTTAGTAACATGTATAGGTATTAGGTAACCATGAAACCATCGGGAGCCATGGTGAGACCAAGGCTTAAGTAACATGTATAGGTAACCATAAAACCATCGGGAGCCGTGGTGAGACCAAGGCTTAAGTAACATGTAGGTAACCATGAAACCATCGGGAGCCGTGGTGAGACCAAGGCTTAAGTAACATGTAGGTAACCACGAAACCATGGTGGGACCAAGGCTTAAGTAACATGTAGGTAACCACAAAACCATCGGGAGCCTTGGTGGGACCAAGGTTTTAGTAACATGTAGGTAACCACAAAACCATCGGAAACCATAGTGGGACCGAGTCTTAAGTAACATGTAGGTAACCACGAAACCATCGGTAGCTGTGGTGAGACCAAGTCTTTAGTAACATGTAGGTAACCACAAAACCATGGTGGGACCAAGGTTTTAGTAACATAGGTATCCACGAAATCATTGGAAACCGTAGTGGGACATAGTCTTTAGTAACATGTAGGTAACCACCGCCATGTTAAATGAACTTAGTTGGCCCCTGCTTGAACACAGAAGAAGGCCTGGTGCAGACTACCCTATCGTATAGAATATTTTGCTTAGAATATTCTATGCTGACGACAAAATGACGTAGGTCATCGCATACAACTGTGTGTTTGATTCGATAACCTACGTCATTTTGTCGTCAGCATAGAATATTCTAAGCAAAATATTCTATACGATAGGGTAGTGTGCACCGGGCCGAACTGTCGCAAAGCAGCATTGAAAGCTGTCTATGATGTACAAAATTGTTAATGGACTAGTTGATATTGAACATAATTTAAACCCTCAAACAAGAAGTACCCGCAGGTCTAATGGCTCGTCATGTCATCGTCCCCATGCTAAATCCAAAATGTACAACAGAAGTTTCTTTCCATCAACCATTCCAGTTTGGAACTCTTTACCCGATTCAATTACCAGCATTGCCAAATTAAACCAATTTAAAGCTGCCTTTGCTGATCACCTGCAAGTCAGCTTTAGTCTAGATCCGCGAGATACCAACTCTAGCAGAATGCGGAGCTATACCGCTTTGCTGGAGCACCGATACAGATACAGGTGTGGTTGAACCGAGGCTTTAGTACAGGCATGAGAACGTTCAGGTTTTAAGTTGGCCTAGCACAGATGCGGTGTCGGACACGAGTGAGCTGATAACAGATAAAGTTTCAAAGTATTTATCCCGGGCTTTTAGCGTACTTTTTGGCGTACTGTATCTTGCGCTTTAATAAAACGCGACCTTACACGTGTGTCATTTTTATATTCACGTATAACACCATGCGCGTTGCTCCTGACGGCGCAGGACCCAAAGCGCACAGTGCTTAAGGGACTAGTTACTGCTAAAAAAATACAAATTTTTTGCCTTATTTTGCTTTGTATATCAAAAAGTAAGTCGGTGACCATATTTTTTTATTACGTTTTTTTAAAGAACTATATAAGGACCAATACATATGTGAAAAAGAGAGAGAAAAATAGAGCCGTTTTTTAACTATAAGTGTTTTTGTCTTAATTTATTCGATTTTACCATAGACGTCAATGGTAAAAAGTGGTAATACATACCCCTTTTTAAAATGGATTTTTCTCAAAAACTAAGTCGGCGACCCCTTTTTTTATTTCAGAAATGAGATCAGCACACATAAAAACACCATATATTAAAAAATAAGAAAATTAGATAGAGGAATTCTAACTGTGCTAGGCCACCTTAACCTGAATTCATAGGTATTTTCCTGTTCAAAAATCCCCAATTTCTTTGAATTTCAGCCCATTTTTGCTCTTTTGTTATCATTTTCAGGTATTTTTATTTTTATGGATGTGTGTTCTCATGCCTGTTTAGTAACATGTAGGTAACCACTCGGGAACCATGGTTGGACCGAGTCTGTAGTAACATGTAGGTAACTACTTGTGTAGGCTTCCCTGATTACATCACAACTGAGTCAACATTTTTTTTTTGCTAGTCAACATTTTTTTTGTTTCCATTAAAAAAGTGATCATATGCTTTCGTATATTTTATTTTTCCAAGTGTTGTTGTAGATTTAATGTAAACTATAAAATAGAGGCACTTAAAAGAACAATAACTACAGCACTTTGAGTCATGGCTTATTGTGATAATGGTATGGCCTTGTGGTAGACTTATGGTTAAGCTTAAGCAGTTGTTCACAGACTTACAATTGTAGGACTCGAAAGTGTTAAAAGAGGGGTATGTCATTTTTTTTTCATTAAAAGAAAAAATATAAACATATTTTTGGCTGTTTTGTGACCTGTCACATGAGCATCAGAATGAAAAAGTTGAAATTAATGAATTGTTAATTTTTTTTTTAATTTTTTTTTAATAGAACCTTCAATTCCAAGCCTTGATGATTTTCAGGTCTATGATGTTGCATTACTGATTTGTAAAAATCAACATTGACAAAACATGACAGTTATAAATGATGAAGAACTCATACAGGGTCAGTCAAATTAAAGTGTAATCAACGGAGGAATTTTTTACAGGAAATTTGTTTATCTTTTGTCAACTTTAATTATACTTGCTTAATGGCCCATCTCCGATAAACCGTGCAACTTTGGTTAGAGAAATGTTGACATTTCGACTACTAATAACTCATGAAAAACATACAAAATCATAAACTCTTATGGTTTCTGAAGAAGAAAAAGTGCATGGGAGATGTTTTAAACATACTTGATTTTTTAACCATTGTATTCCCTATACCTAAATTTCGTATCTGTCGTTTCGTATCTGTTTGAATCTTTTTTTTTAATATTCATTATTGAAAAAATTAGTTTTCTTACAAACTTGATCTTTACACTGAATTAGGAGCTCTACACATACTACACTGTGGTGTAGTATTTCGCTCATAGTGTACCGCGTTTTGCGAGAAGGCAGCAAAATGTGCATTTCGTATCTGTCGCGACGTGACAGTCACATAGTGGTTTTTTTTATATTAATATCCTTGTAAATCATTACTGTAAATATATAATTCTATATAACATATATGTTATTCAACACTGAAGTTTACTTGATAAACCTAATGCGGAATCATCCATCAACAAATTCATTTTCACACTTTGTTATCGATTTTAGAAGTTATTTCGTATCTGTTTGCAATATTAGCGACATGCTTTAAAAAGCGCTTATGCCATATCAAATACTTAATATAATTAAACTTTATATGTCATTATCAACACCTATTACGGGCTGTTAAATAGTGTGAATTACGTTTGATATGCCCGAATATTTTATGAACGGGGGCACATAAAACATAAAAAGTATTGCTGGCGACATTGGAAAAAGTTAAGATTTTGCATTTTCAGATTAATCGTTATCTACTTTCCTGGCATGCTAATATGTTTAGCTTCACACATGTTACTAATGTGACTCTAATGTATCAACTAAATCACTCAAAACATTTGTAATAGGCTTAACAACGTTAAACAAGCAACACGAACATGAGCGACACCAACACGGCAAAGTTGCACACTTTATCGGAGAAAGGCCTAATAGCAAATTTCATCAGCTTTCATGAGAAGCAAATTTCATCAGCTTTCATGAGAATTTTAGTTTGTTGAAATTGACTAATGAATTCAAAAGTTACAGCCGTTTAAGTAAAGGTACCAAATTTTGATTTGGTGCGCGGCGAAGCTGAAAATTAATTTCAGCTGATATCCCGTTTCAGCTGTTTTTAATCCAAATTCGGAAAAGTTTTCAGAATTTTGATACGGAGTATCTAAATTCAGATACGTATCCGAATTGCAAGTTCCGCGGATCTGATATAAAATCACCGTAACGCAGTGCATTTACGCAGTACAAATAAGTTCACAAATCAATAAAACTGCATCTAATGCGTCTGCATTTTTTTTTATCACGCTTGGACGGGTTATCCAACCATTGCGTGATAAAAATATGTGAACCAATGGATGTATTGTTGTTGATTTGTGATGAACAAGTCTGTAACTTATTTGAATAACTAATGTATTTCATTTATAAAGCAGTATGACTAAACCCCCTTACTAAGTATGCTCTTAAACCAAACAGTAGCCTCAGAAATACAAAAAAACTTGTGCAACAGTTGCCCCAATCAGCCTGCACCATTATAGCCCCGGGGTGGGGGTGGGTGTTCATATTGTAAAATGTGTCTCATTTGCTTGAAACTCTCTCAGTGCCTTAGAAAT
>JXSR01S013333.1:24373-35330 GCA_000969725.1 Ophiothrix spiculata
CTGTGTGTCCGTTCAAAGTTCGGAGGTCAGGGGGAGGGGTGTGTAACTCCGTGATTTTAAAAATGTTTTTTAGCCATTTATATAGCAGATAATAATTTAAACCTTGGTATGTAGGTAAAACTAGTAATTAAAAAAAAAAAAACATTTAGCAAAACATGAAAATCGGATATTTCAACAATGATTTTTTTAAAATGATTTTGCCTATATTTTCTGTAGCAATGCCGATTTTTCACATTTTGGTAATTATGACGTCATAGTGACGTCATTCATCAATGGATGACCTTAAATATGGTATCAATAGAAAGAAGGGACTGATACCTATCCATAATTGGTACCACATACGGGGGTCTGGGGGACTCTCTATAAAAAATCAAGGGGGTTGCAACGACCACATCCGTATAATATGTTTGTAAAATCGCTCCATATATTGAGGGTTATAATACATGTAAGGATGTAGATTTCATTAAAAAATAGCTTTAACGGAGTTTCGGAAATCTATTGGCTTCTAAGAAATACATCAGATTTAGAATTACATGTACATGTATGTAAGAAACTTCCCTCGTTGCAAATGATCACTGGAAATAACTTTAAATTTAAAAAAACACTGAAATGGTAAAAATGGTAAATAGCGAGAAAGATGAAATGTATGTAATAAAACGCCAATGTCATACATTGGTCCAGAGAGAAAACTAATTCAATTTGTTTCCACTTGTAGACCTTTTCATTTGGAAACCTTAAGAAATTCGAAAGGATTGTGGCGTACTTGTCTTTCGAGATTGTGTGCTCTGTATGCCAGGTTAAAAATAATAACGTGAATAATGATCCGTTTTAAATTGAAAAATAAGACTGTAAATGTACAACAAATATGTAAAAAAAAATATCTGAATAATGAATTACTGTGAACATGGTGAAGTGAAAGTCAGACACAGACAACCAATTATATTTTGAATTAAAGTTACCTTCACAATGTTCACTGAATTCACATTTTTAACAGCAGTTAACTATCATCGCAAATCGTGATCATTTGGTGATTGAATTTCTGAGATAAAAGGGCAATTATAATAGCTCGACGTTTCAATAACTTTTACAACAATGAAAGGTTTGCACTGTATATGTTTACGTTATTGACCTGTAAAGTTGGATGCTCCAAGTAAACCAAATTTTCTAGTTGTCTGGTTTTAATTATAAATCTGAACTTGACATTTGTGTGGGTATTTTTTTCATTTAGGATGGCTCACTGAAAAGAGTTACATAATAAGGATAATTGAATCTTGGAATAAATAGATGAGAAGGAATCACAACAAATAGATTAATCAAAGCATCAATCCATCTGCCGCTCTTTAAATTTCAATTGCTCGTCAAAAATCTGAAGTAGCAATTTAATGGATCATTTAATTATGGTTCGAATGTTTGCAGTGGATGTTCAATTCACGGTACTTTCTTTGCTACGAAAATGGTTCCCACTGTTTGGAAAACATCGGTATCATCCGCGCTTTTCCAACCAAGTTTTCGCAAGATGTGTCCAACTTTGATGCTCTATTTTATTAATGGGCAGCATTGGGCACTTATTAGAAATATTTATGTATAGGTAATAGCTTCGTACCAAACGAAGACGACAACAATCATTCCCCGGAGATCACCAGAACATTACATAATATGTTATTGATTGATCAAAGATACCATTTGTCCTCCAGCATGTCCAATCATTAATTTTGATATTTGAGAATCTGCTGAACATCAAATAAACATGCTGTAAGGTTCACAGTAGTTTCTCATGTTAGTAAAGAGGCCCTCATGACACCTCATGTGTTGGTATAATTGTTCGTGCATAAATTTGTAAATTGTTAGATAATTATTCCAGTAAATAGCGGCAAATGGAATATGATCAACCTACTCCAACTGATTGCTCATCGATAAACCTTCCTTTTCTTGTCATGAATAGCAACGTGGATAATTGTATGACCGATTGAGATCATTGTGAACCTTCCTTCTCATCTACTTATTCCATGATTGAATAGAGAGAAAGAGTCAACTTTTATTTAGTTATTTTATTAAGTGATAAATTAATTCACTTATCACTTTTCTAAGCAAACACTTATTTGTTGTTTTTTACCGTTGTAAAATATTTTCGTTATTTATTTTCAAACAAACTGTATATTGAATTACAATCTTTCTTTGCATAATTATATTAAGAAGAATCTGTATATTGAAAATAAATTGCTCGTAGCATTGATAAATAATTGAAAACACTTTTTTTAAAAACTCGGGTGGATCGGAGAATAACAATTGACAAAAATACTTTATATTTTCGCGTTAAGGTTTCACTCTCTTTGCTACATTTGCGTGTTATAATATCTCATTTAAAAGTTAGATTGCTTGTGTTTATGAAGGAGCGTTTGGTCAAATCATACAAGTCATTGCAATCAGTTGAAATATTGCTTTAAAAAATACTTTAATATCTTTCGAACGCGATCTTGGGAAATGATGCCAACATTAAGGACATTTGTTTATGTTCTGCCTTTGTTATGTTCATATAGAATCACAGAAGGAAAAACTTTTATTTTGGGAATATTGTTTCCATGGAAAGGGTTCTATCCAGCTGGGAGTCACGGAGCTGCAGGAGCAATATCATTGGCCCTAAGCAGGATCGATTCAGATGCAAACAACTTTAAGACAATTCGTCAACGAGGATACAACTTTACTTACACATGGGCTGATACAGAATGCTCGATACAACTAGGATTACCTGCAATCACGGATATGTATTTCGGCAGAGGTCATCCAAAAGTCGATGTCTTTATCGGCCCTGTATGCAGCGTAGTTTGTGAACCAGGTGGTCATCTACTCAAAGACTGGGGCGTTCCTATGATTTCTTCAACAAGCAATCATATGTCTGACAAGACACTTTATCCAACGTTTGCTAGAACGATTGGCCCGCTAATATTTGTTGCACCGATGTTTGTTGATATTATGAGATCATTTCAATATCGCAAAGCGGCAATATTCACAGGCTCTGAGTCTATATGGACTTCTGCATGTGCAACGATTCGTAATGCATTGCTAGCTGACCTGATCCATGTAACTGATTATGTTGCATTTGAAGCAGTAAAGGATGCAACAACACTACGCACTCTGTCTTCATATATCTCCATAGCAAAGGACCACAGCAATGGTAAGAAATCATGAGATACCCTTAAAATTTTAAGCTTTTTAATAGCCCCGAAAGAGGGGGATGGGGCACTCGAATTCAAGAGTGACAGAAGTATGCCGACATCAACAGCAAATAAAAAGGCATTCAGTGTAGGATCAAAAAGTTGGGTAATTCAGTATGATAACCAGAAAGTACAGGTCTTTGAGTGTGAAGTGGATGAGTGGTTATGCAATTGGTACTAAAGAAAGCACACGACTTTTATACAATCTAAAAACGTAAAAATACTCACAAAAACGTCCTTATTTTGGTGTCTGGATTCCAGATAGGAGCCGTGAAATTCAGTGCAAACTGAATGACCACTTTTCCATCTTTACACTCAAAGACCTGTGTTTTTTTGTCACACTGAATGTCACCCTTTCTTGAGGGAAATCCTACACTGAATACACCATAATTTGCCGCTGCGTTTGACACATGCCTGTCACTTTTTAATTTGAATGCTACGCCCCGAAACTCTGACCCATTGGCAAATTCATGCGTTGGTATTTATATATTTCCAACTGATATACTAATAAATGACTTTATCTTTTTCATGTTACCCTGTTTAAATATCTAACTTTCGGAATATACTTCACACTAATGAATGGCAAGATTCAAGATGTTCACATTCCTGCTAGCGCATGAACAATGTTGTCCATTGAATATCATTAGTAGATAAGTTTACCATGTGAACGTAGTAGCTTGGTGTTGGTTTTAATAAATATTACCCTGTACTCTATCAAAAGATCCTCTTAGCTCAAAATGTGAACTTACATGATAATTTATTATCTGAGTGGAGTAATTATCTATTCGGAAAAAATCCGTCCATCAAAATGATTTTGAAATGAAGCTGTGTTACTCTCAATAAGGATACATGCAAACACTTTTATTATTAAAAAATATTATGTGAAAAATGAAATTAAAGTGACATTATTTTCAATAAATAATTGCCTTCAGTAAGGCTATAAGTAGAATACAATCAGCAAGCAAAATAAATTCTAAAAATACCATTCGACCTTATATTTTAGGCCCCAGATGGCGATATAGTCTGTTTCCTATTGGGAATCTAAAACTAACGTTTCATCTAACGTTTCAAAGGTGAATTGTTCTGACGCAGAATATATCAAAGGTACGGGAAACGTGCGCTTGCTGGTACTCTTTAAGGGCCCTGTCAACCCTTTATTTTCAAGAAATGTTTTTGCTCTGTAACTCATAAACAGGGAATTAAATCCAAATAAGAGTACACATTTCTAGAAGTGGATTTGAAAACTGAACATGATGGTGAGGTCATTTTTAGACCAAAGTGTGGTATTTTGGCCCTAAGATCAAAAAATCATGTTTTTAGGCCCATAATTTTACGGAGAAGCTAACTAAATTTTGCTTTGGTAAAATGTATAGAAAGCAATAATAGGCTTTCATTTTTCAAATTTTTGATTTTTGGTTTTTTTTGAGATAATGTCAAAAATTGGTCCAAAAATCTCTCCGCTTTCACCATTTTGGGCAAAACATGACACGTTTTGGCAATATTTTAAACAATTAGATAAAAATCAAAAAATTCAAAAATGCGTTCATAGATATTGCTTTCTAGATTCTAAATAGTAAATAGTTCGAAAATTTTACCAAAGCAACATTTTGTTAGCTTTCCCGTAAAAAAGGTTGGGCTCCAAAACCTGATTTTTGGACCTGCCAAAAATACACATTTTGGTTCAAAAATGACCTGACTCACCAGTATGTTTAGTATGCAAATCCGCTTCTAAAAAAATATATACCTTTATTTGTATTTAATTACCTGTTGCTGAGTTACAGAGCATAAGACATGCTGCTATGTTTAAGCGTATAGTATGTTTTTTGAACTTATGAACCAAAACTTGGATTGACGCAAATCTGGTACCATAGTAAAGAGGAATAAACAACAATATCAAATAACTAATTTTGGACTTTTGGATCAAAAGATGTGCCTTTTCGATGTGCAGCGTCATATTATACATGTAATAGTTATAATAGTTACGTAGATTTATAACATTTTTAGCACCAATTATATATAGATTTCGATAATGCAATATTTCGTTAGAAAATAATTATTCCTGTAATCTCAAAGATGCTGGTAAAAGATAAATTTAATATAGTTCACATTATTATACCTTGGCATATTGATACGCTGTGTAATCTGCCTTTATTGCACATTGCACATCCCATTTAGCCAATGTCAGATGGATATTAAAATTTGCAATGGCTTGAATGTCAGTGGTTATATGGAGTAACTGGTAGTCGTTGAGATATGCATCACGCATTTTGCTTTTAACACACATTTTTCGTCACAGATGAATAGGGGCTTAACCAAACATAAGTGAATGATAACAGTGTGTGCTTTTATACAAGAAGGAGACAAAAGAGATATTGAAAATAATGTTTTTATTTACATACATGATTTCATACTACGATATCAATATGGATATTTACCGGCAAGTTTTGAACTTATGTTTACCACTTTTAATCAGTACACGCTTTTGCCGTTGTAAGACATTCCGTTTTGGTGTAATTGGTCCTTGGAAACAAAATTACGCCTTTGGTTCACACGGAGCGGGATCAATATTAACAGCAATAGATGCCATAACAGCCGATAGCAGCACATTTGAGGAAATTCACAAAACAGGGTATAATTTTACATTTAGTTGGAGAGATACACAATGCGACGCTAAGTATGGAATACCTATTGTAGCCGATTTGATATGTGAAAATGATAACACAGAAACACGGATTGATGTAATCATCGGACCTGTCTGCAGTGTTGTATGTGAACCTGCTGGGTATCTTGCTGTATTTTGGAACATACCAATCATTTCATATGGTTGTATAAGCAAGCACCTTTCAAATAAATCAGTGTATCCCACCTTCGCTAGAACCTCAGGACCATCCGATTTATATGCGCCGGTATATTTAAAGGTTTTGCAAATGTTTAGTTTTACGCGAATTGCTTTGTTTTTTGGATCTGATACTTTTTATGCCTCTTTAATATCCACTATACGTAATCTGTTACGTTCATCTGGTATCGAAATAATCGACAGCATATCTATCGGTGGAGTTAATAGCGGCCAAAATATTGACATACGTAAGGAGCTAAGGAATGTACGCCAAAAATGTAAAGGTAAATGTATTATCTGATATCTACTGACTTTTTAAGTATATTTTTTCACGTACTGTGTCATATAATCAATACTTTGAATTATTCTGTTTAAAAAATTCGGAGAATCCTTCTTTTCAGTTTTTTGTTATAAAGCTATATGTATATACAATGTTATGAACTTTTCAAAATCAACAAAAAAGATTGATTCTAAACGTCTTCTACTAGCATGTCAATATACACTGCATACCATAATTATGGTCTTAATAATAATCTGCGGTTTTGTATAATAAAAAGCATTATTAGTTTTACTTCCAACTTGTTTTTAAAACTAGATTCTTCCTGATTACGTTTTCGAAATATTCCTGATTGCGTTTTCGAAATATTTGTCAACATAAACACAATATTTGTACAATAACTTCATAATTATTTCAAAAATATTACACAACTTCGAAAATGTTGCTTGAGATTTGTTAGCCTATACTTTGCTGTATACCTCGGACAATAAGAACGGCAGACTAACATTCCTACTAAACTGGCTTTGACCGGATAATGTTCATCATAGTGTCATCAAGATCCAATTTTGAATTTAAAAGATTATATAAAAATGTTTTATGCATTTACTACTGCATCAAGTAGAAATACTGTTTGATTATAAACATGCATGTGACCATACATATATGTTTGATACACCTTTATCAAATCCATTAGTGATAACATAATAATTAACAGCAGCAATATAATTATTACGATCAACATGTGTTTGGAGAATGCATGGGTGAACTTAAGGTTTAGATTATACAGTTAATGATAATTGCTTGTGGTGCTTTTGATCATATATACTTTGTTGATATAACATACGGTACACTACTGATACGCAGACAATAATAATAACATAACATTGAATTACATCACAAAATTCAAATTATATAATCAAGATAATTAGCCTAAATATAGCTAATAAGATTTATATTATTCTAGGCTCACGTGTTTCAAAATAATTAAGGGATTATTGTTAATAACTATTCATTTGCCTTTGGTAAAATATGATATTTTATTTTTCAGCGTTGAAATTATAATCACAAAAATTTGCTGATATCTAACAATAAAATACCAATTAAAGCAAAAGCGTCAGTACCTAGAAAAATTATATGCTTAACTGGTCCTATTCATACATTTCTTATTACATCTACGGAGAATTCAACACTAATAATATGGCTAATAACCGCACACTGCATGAACTGAACACTTATAACTTGTAAGTATGATCTCCTGAACCTATACCCTGATACAATCCAAAGATCCAAATTCTAGATTTTGACATTAAAAACAAATGGGTCATAGAACCAGCAAACATCTAATATCAAAACATCAATCAGTTGATTCTTAAGCACATTTATTATAAACCTGCGGGAAATTTTTTAATTAGGCGGAATAGTATAGATATGCATAAAACTTCAGCGTAAAATGTTATAATGTCGCTAGTGACCTTGTTGTAGCACGAAATGTACGTTCTAAATTTAGATGGAATCTGACTTTAAATAGTGACGTTATGTTCAAAAAGGTTCATATTTAAGAAGTCTAAAGTTAAAACCCCTAAATATTTGAATGCACGTGATCCACTTGATGTACAATGTATAAAAGGTGAATTACAGATGTTGAAATTACTGGTTCAAAATCACGGAATGTGTTTTATGACACATTTGGTATGAGACGTTTCATAAGAAATTTATAAATATTTAAAAGTATTAGGGTGATGGTGCTTTAGTTTATGCGAACTAGAATCATGGTCTATTTTCCAGTTGTACACGATATGTATACAAACTTCACAAAAGGATAACTTTCATAGAAATAAGTGTATATAAAATAATAAGCCCTTTCGCAAATTCAGAATTAGCGTGCATTGTAGGTAATTTCTCCCGATCGAGTGGGAGATAAACAGAGCGCGCCTATAGGGCTTATAATAATGATAAAAAATAGAAAGCAGAAAAGTATAGATAAGGCTAGAGTTTTGAAAACATCATGAATATTTATATAGTTTCTTTGTACGGTTTTTTAAAAGTTACGTTTATTAAACATATGTACATTGTTAGAAGTAGGGAGATGTATATAGAATTTATATGAAACACTACATTGTTAATTTTATTAGTTGTAAGATTCAATCACATTCTTATCTCCAGGGCTCAACCAGAAGCACTACATATATTTTGATATCAAATCAAAGCCCATATTTTTCTGATCATAAGTCTAAAAATTTCTGTCCAATTCTTTATAATTTTAGGATTTTGGTATAAAACTAAAAATTAAATGGTATATCTATTTTCTGTTTCTTTTGCATTTACACAACAGCCCAATCCCAAGATTATACTGCTGAAGAGCAAAGAAGAAGCAACCTAAGGGTTAAAACTCACAAAATACATTTCAAAAGCCAAGGTCAATAAGCAATTATACACATATTGAAATAGGAGCCAACGCCTTTAATTGAATAGTAACTTTAATTTATCAGCAACGGTATCGGTTCTTTAACACGGTCACATGTCATGATTATTGACATCAAAAGTAAGATTAAAAAAATGTGTGAAAATGCTTTCCAGACATTTGTCTCCAGATTCCAGAAAGCAAAAAAGTTTAACATTTCACGAGTACAAAGTTCCCGGGACAAAGTTTGGTGTAATTGGTCCTTGGAAACAAAATTACGCCTTTGGTTCACAAGGGGCGGGGTCAGTATTAACAGCACATTCGAGGAAATTCATAAAGCAGGGTATCATTTTACATTTATTTGGAGGTATACACAATGGGACCCTATTAAAGTACGGGATACCTATTGTAGCCGATCTGATATGTGAAAACGATAACACAGGAACACAGATTGATGTAACCATCGGACCAGTCTCCAGTGTTGTATGTAAACCTGCTGGATATTACTGCATTTGGGAACATACCAATCATTGCATATTGCTGTATAAGTAAGCATCTTTCAAGTAAATCAGTGTATCCCACTTTCGCTTGAACCTCAGGACCATTCGATTTGTATGCACCGGCATATTTAAAGGTTTTGCAAATGTTTAGTTATACGCGAATTTTGTTATGTTTTGGATCTGATACTTTTTTATGCCTCTTTAACCCTTGTTCTACGGAGCGATTTTCACAAACATATTATACGTAGGGGGGGGGGTGGGTTGTTGCAACCCCCTTAAATTTTTCATAGCGAGTCCCTCTGACCCCCGTATGTGGTACCAATGGATAGGTATCAGTCCCCTCTTTCCATTGATACCAAAATCAAGGTCATCCGTAAATGTATGACGTCACTGTGACGTCATAATTACCAAAATGTGAAAAATCAGCATTTGTACGGAAAATATAGACAAAAATCTTTTTTTTCTAAAAAATCACAGGAATACCCGATTTTCATGCGGATTTTTGCTAAATATTGTAGAAAATTACTAGTTTTACCTTAATACCAAGTTTGAAATGGATATCTGCTATATAAATGACTAATAATGTACTTCTTAGAATCACGGAGTTACACCCCCCTGACCTCCGAACTTTGAGCGGACACTGTATCCCCCCTGAAGGTGGTAGGGTCGAAATTTTTTCGCTAGAATAAGCGGAAAGGATCAACTTAGAGGTACACCAAGTCGCCTTGCGCTGCGTGCGAGGATTTTTTAGCAACAGAAAAAAAATCGGTGGGGGGAGGGTTGATACAACCCCCACCCCCTTCGTAGAACTTGGGTTAATATCAACTATCCGTACTTTGCTACTGTCATCTTTTATTGGAATAATCGAATAATCGACACTACAAATGTCTATTGGCGGAGTCAATAGCGGCCACAATATTGACCTTCGTAAGGAGCTAAGGAATAAACGCAAAAGATGTAAAGAAAAATCTGTTGATTAATATGTTTGCAATTCTTGATCAAACTTTTAATGAATGTCAGACAAGAATATGCCGTCAGAGGTTTGGGAGTCGTTTGTTTTTAGTCGTTTTACAGAGGTGCTATATGAGTCTATATTATAAACGTTATTATATCAGCAAAATTGAATTACATAGATTACAAGATACAAGACTGTCAACACGGTACTAACCTAGAATATTTTTTCATAATTATTATGACACACTGAATATGTATGAGCTCAGTTCAGTTTTGGGGTCTTAAAAATTGTGAACACAATAAATATTTTATCAAAACTTTGCGTAATCTTAAACTAGAAGTGTTTTTTTTGGTATTATCAATTTTACGAATATTTGATCAACATTAACAAACATAATACCATTCTACAATATCATTAAGAAAACTAACATCACCTACTCTATTTTATATGTCCAACAACTTATTTCACATGTACAATATCACCCAAAACACATTATAGTTCATTTCAAAAGGACAACAAAGTAATCTCACATTTTGATTAATTTACTTCTGGTAGTAGAAATCCTGCTTGAAATATACATTTACATACGTGACATGTGTTGGATACGCTTTTATCAGATCTATTATAGCATGGTGATTAAAGGATGCATTATATTTTACTCAACATGTGGTTGAAGAATGCATGGGTTGGGTTATTGTTAATGGTAATTGCTTGTTATACACAGGGCACATTACTGAAACACAAATAATAATTATGAATCCTTTTGTTATATAAAA
>JXSR01S013334.1:0-11771 GCA_000969725.1 Ophiothrix spiculata
TAATTTACAAGAATATTGACTGTGAATCCATCTGCTTACTGTTCTGGTGTGGCCTCGATCTATAAATATCTCCCAATATTCAAGACACATACCTTGGCAAATAATCTAATAGCAGATTTGGGCTATTATAGTACCTCCAGAAATGATATTTCATGCAGTAAAAATAAACAGATACTATTAAGGTTTTTGTCGCGACTGTTTTTTAATGTCGAAATGTTCCAACAATTTGATGTCGATGTCTACATATGACTTGACATAAAGTTGATATCAAAGAGTGGTTTTTGCGGGAAAAAACAAAATTGTTTGGATATTCTTAATGACTCGTTTTCGACGTAGACTTACCCACAATATAGTAATGCGCCATTTTGTTCTGCGTATGACAATATGGATGATACAAAATTTATATTTTGTAACATTTTTGTTGTGAACCATCGTAATAACTTTAAACACATGTGTTAATGACGAACGACTAAATAAAAAGATAATTGGACTTTTCAGCATGTTTTTTTCCCAGCTATTAGAAATATGTGATGGCTAACCCCAAAAAGGGGGACTTTGAAGATATAATATCAATTACGATTTTTCCATTTCATCTGTTACAACATTTTCTAAGCTTTAAAATGACTCCTTGTTGAAGTTGATCAATGCGATCAAATTTTACAACAGAAAATCTTTATTTTCTGCTGCCTATTTTCACCTGTATCTTGAAAAGTGTTCTGCCGCAAAGTCCCCCTTTTCGGGGCGAGTCATCACATATGTTTTAAATTTCATTGCATCATAATTTCAGATGTAAACCCTGTGCTATACCAACTGGACTAATTTTCAGCAAAGGCAATACACTAGCATTGTACTGCATAGAAATCTTGCACTGAATTAGTACATACAAAATCTCAGTTCACCGATGAAATATCCAATATGCTCCAATGTTGTGTTTTTCTTAGGGATTGGAGTCCTAAACTGATTCATGTATTTATTGTCAGATAACTTGAATTAAAATAGGTAAAGCAGAAGGGATATTTTGAAATATCAATTAACCCTCATCCAATTAAGGGACGGGTGGTTACCACCCCCTCCCCTAACAGATGACCGCTGATTGCTCCAAAACGCAAAACAAAGTGACCCCGGGCATCTAAGTAAATGTTTTACATCCTTTGCGGTCATTTTGATGAAAAAATGAAAAAAAGTCGGGGTACAACCTTAGGCGGGGGTAGGGTAAGCCGTCAAAGTCCGTGGGTGGGGGATGGTTCCTGCATAAAAAAATCGCTATTTTGAAAAATATCTGCATGCTAACATGGATGAGGGTTAAATCCGCAATATGTTTATTTATAAACATTATGGATATCTACCTTTGTTTTCTCTATAAAGCAAAGTCTGAAACTAGGAAGGTTGTCAACACATAGTGCCTTCTTGATGTGCTCAAGTTCCATAGTCCACACAGCATCCTCTGCACTGATCAGGAAGCCTGAGTTGCCTTCCAAGCCATGCAGAATATCTTGATCACGATCACTTTCTGCTCCATCCTTGGTAGCCTGCTCCCATTTTATGCACTTTTGCACATAGTCTGTGATTGGTGATGGGGTTGCTCCTCTATCTTTGAATGTTACCTATAGATATTAAAATCATATTGTTATTGTTAATTTCACACGGTACCAATTGTTTCAGGCCTGAATTGTTTATAGTTTCTATTGTTTAACTCTAGAAATTTTTATGTCCAATAAAACTTACAATACATTTATTATCATATCTGTAAAAAATTGAGGCAACGGCTATGAAGCTAAAAGACATCTTTAACAAATTCCCACTCAAATACCAAATAAGAACCAGCTAAACTTTGAGAGCCGTATGCTCGAAAGATGTTTAACGCTAATGAGTGTCTAAATTGCGATTTAAACTATGATTAAAGTGAACGTAATTCTCAAAGAGGACTAAATACAATCACTGTTTAAATTCTAACCATATGTCGTTAAACTCCTCTAAAATGTGTTTAAAACTAAACTAGGTCAGGGGGTAGTTTAAGGCGTGTTTAAATATTATTTGACAACTTTATCGGCTTTAATAATATTAATGAATAATGATTGAAGATGATAATATGATGACTATGACATGACCCTGATAAAAATAAAAACGTGTGCTTACGGTAAATATACCTTGATTTATCATTGTAAACATGACAAGTACAGTGCTCTGGCTATTGTGTAGCGTGGGCCTATCTTTACGTATCAATACGATACATACACATCGCTTGATTAAATAATACATGCAGTGTATTTGATGAAGCGAAGAATTATTTGTTGACTAGGGACCTGCTACTAATACAAAAACTTGGGGTCACTCGTGCATATCTTTTACAGTTCAGTGGATGATATTTATTAGTTTTAAACACCGGTTTTTATCAGACGCCCCGTTTAAATATTGAACGGGCGTTTATCTAAAAACAGATTTTAACTAAACGCATTTAATGTCTAGCCAACGTTTAGATAAACATCGTTCGAGAATACAGCCCTGAATGACTAAATTTTGCTAACTCAATTCTACCACTTGTATCACAACATACTCTATTAAAGTATTTAACAAGCAATCACACTCTGTTACTAGAACCATAGCGTATCCCTTGTAATCTACAACGATGTGAGCTGTCATTTTTTTTTAATTGTGCAAGAGACTGGCAATGATTGATAAGGATTGATTCGGATCAAATCACTGCATATTAATACATTTGTTACATGAATCCTTCATGATTCTGGTATTATTTTTAGTTAGTTTTGTGGCTACTGTATTAACAATTCTTGAATTTAAGTTAATTTAAATATTCAACATGATAGGCTCCGTAGTAGGCTGATTTTGAAAAAAATCCCCAACTGGCTACCCTATCATCTGGTGCATTAGGGGTTAAAACACCATATACAATATCTTTTCATAATTATTTAGAGGGTGCTACCGACCTTTGACTTACATTTAACTTGAAATCAATACATAAGCGTGTTTCAAGGAAGATCAACATTTAACTAAAACACAGGGAATATAATTTATCACATTTTTTTCTTTAATCAGGAGAAAATCTTAAAGATTCATAACACATGCAGTCCTGAAAGCCCATAGACTTTACATATTAAAGTTAAAACCCCTTCATTATCCATGAAAAATGACAAAACTTTACATGCATGTGGTGTTTTAACCCATAATGCACCAAATGAGAGAGGGTAGCCCGACAGAAAATCAAAATTTCTATTTTTTTAACAAAATCAGCCTAGTACGTAGTTATACATGTACCTTGAAAAGTACAGAATAATTTATTTATGTGCATGGTCATATTGGTTTGTGTGTTAATAGGCTGCTTGTTGCATACTTCAAGGTTTATAGCATATAGTTAAGAGTGAAATCAGGGGTGCTGTTTTTCCAGCCTTTGATTGCTTGCTTGATTAACCGATTGCACTTGGTATTCAAATCATTTGTACATACAATAAGGTGGGTCCCAAACTATACATCTCCCCTGATGACCATTTGTAAAGGCTTTCAGCCATCAAATATATTGCTTAAAATACAACCTTCCAAACTTGATGACATTGTCATGACAACCATAAAGGAATTCATGTATTGAACAGTTACAAAAACATTCAGAACTGTAATATGTAGCTGATTGTCCTGTTTTTCATTCAGATAGGATGAAAAGTATGTTAAATTTGATTCAACTTCAGGTCGTCTCCTTTTTATGGAATATCAAATTTAATTTTGATTAGATAATTTAGTGAGAAAGAGTTTTATGATATACAAAGTCATGTTTTTATACATACCTTACCAAACAGGTCTAACAACAGCTTCCTATCTGTGTGGTGAGGAAACCGCTGCACCATGTCCTCCCATGTCTTATCTTTGGCAGCCTCTTTGAAAACGCCATACAACATCCCTGACTGTATCATCTGGAGCTGGACAGTGTTCTTAGCTGTCCTGTCCAGATCAGCCAGGGGTATTGTCTTCGTCAAAACTCCTTCAAGCAGTTGAGACGCTGCTGTGTCGGTCATTCTCATCGAAAAGGACCGAAAGTGGTACAAGGGGAATTTAACTACTCCCCCTGTAGCATCCGCTTTCATGACCTTCCTATCGAGAATGCCCTCCTCATATGCCGTCATAGTTTGGATGGCTTTGCTGAAGACATCCTCATTCCTCCTAGCCATTCGCAGAATGGATTGAAATTCCTTCCCTTCAGGCTTCTGTAAAAAGAAGGAAAATACATCATTTTATTTCAATTGTAATTAACTATTGATAATGTGGATAATGTACCAGATATGATATCAATACTAAGTAATAAGGTTGATTTTCAGTGTGCTGACTAAGTTTGAATTATTCAATGTCCTTTGAAGACCATCAAATAGTACACAGTTCGCTTACGAACTGATACCCAAAATATATCCAATTCTGTTGACCTTAGTGGCAACCTAATAATAAATGACCAGAGTGTGATTCATCTTTGGACAATGCTGTTGAAAACGGTTAGTCAATGACTTTCATACAAGCTGAAGCAACATCTTGTATGAACCTGGCCCATAAATTAGCACCACATTATTGTTGTTGAAATTCTGATGTCTGCTTAAGAATGACATTATTACATGTTATACATACATGCAGGATTTATAATGCGCCCTTTCATTAACAAATTCAAGACGCAGTTACAGTGGAACTTAAAACTACAGACTTATCTTACAATCCTTAAATCTACAAAATATTGTACAAATAATTATTGGTACTAATAGTGCCTCGTAATTTGATTGCTTCTTTAACAATGATAGCTCCTCCCTTAGGAAGAGTTGGGTACAAGCCAAGGTATTAAGTATATAGGTCAGAGCAAATATAATGACAGAATGTCTCTATATTTGCATGTAAAGCGTTTGTAAGGAGATCATTATAACAGGCATTTTTTTTTAAATGCACTTTAACTCCAACACTTTGAGCACCTATCTGTAAAAATAATCCCAGTTACACGCGCACCGTAGATACTGATGCACCATATGTGCAACGCGCGCTTGATCTCCTGCAGTTTTGCTGTGTCCAGCTACACACATGCTTTATCTGTATCAATTCATTATGTGAAAAGGATTATTTGGTGTAGATCAAATTATAGACAATCTTCTAGCAGTGTTTTTGTGATCAAACGGATCTCCAGTCTTATGACATATTAGACTTAAAGCCTTGATATTGTGAGATTCAGTGTGATTAGAGTTAAAAGCAAAAACTTTTTTTATAGGAGTCAGCTGTGGTAGCACATTTACTATCATGAACATGTGCAACAGAATTAGTAAGAATTGTATAATCAACTGAGCATGCCATGCCATTGATTCCGAGTTGAAAATATAGTCAGCACAAACATAATATTATCATAAGCAAAATGAAAAACTAATATTCTTGCCCACGAGCAACTCCCTCAAGACAAACTTTCAATTTTCATGATTCATAATGAGGTGATTTGGGGTGCTTGATTGCTTGATTAATGTTATGAGTCTTACCTTCAGGTTGAATCAATCGAGACACAACCATGTACACCCCACTCAATTATGATTGCACACATTTCAAAATCAGACAGTTAAGTGCCTTTCCGGCAAAATATGTGTCAATAAATAAAATAAATTTATTTTCGCTCATTTGTGAATAAAAAATAATTGCATGGCTAATTCTTTTGACATATCAATCTTTAACATTTCTGACATGCAAAAATTCCAGAACTTCCAAGAACTTTTTTGTTCCGATAAAGTCAGTTCTTCAAAGGTTTTAAGACCTGGAAATTGCAAAATAAAATTTAAGGACTTTAAAGGACTTGTACTAACCCTGCTTTCTGCCAAATGATCTAAATGATCTAATATTTTCATCAAAATTGTGTTTGTGTATAAAAAAAAAATGACCACATGTAAATAAAAACTCTACATTGGTCAAATATTTTCCCCTGAAAATACACTTAAGTGCTATATACAGATATAATTAGGTTTATCAATAATTAAACAAGCATAGTCTAATTTTTCAAAATTCGCATTTTAGTTTCAAATGAGAGATCATCACTCAAGGTCTGAATTTCAAATTTCTGCTGATATCATAAAACACTGATTTATATGTAAGCAATCATTAAGTGTGTGTGCAGACAAGTATTCAAAGCTGTTTAGGACCAGACCCCAGCATATTTGAGTGAGCTTTGATGGCACCACATCATACCTGATAACTTTGGACTCTTAGCCCCCCCCCTCCCCCTCCCCCACCCCAAAAAAAAATAAAATAAATAAAGATCTCTGTTTCAGGTTCCTTATCATTACACATGGATGGTTATGGAATTTGTAATTTTGCCCGAATTTATCTGAAAATGTGAATTTCCCAATACTTCAGTACATTGAAGATCCAAGCATTTTTGCCTGAATTCAGGCAAAAACCTGAAGATAATCATGCCTGCGTTATGGTGTGATTACACTGTGACGACTTGTTCCCAGTTGTAACTGAAAGCGACTGGTAGTAACAATAGGGTGGGTAGCTAGCAGCGTGTGAGCGTTAACTGATATCAACTAACAACCACGGGCGTAAAATTCAAGACTGCAATACGTCTACGTTGCTTGTCCTTACCCCCAATACGTCACAGTGTAAACGCACCTTTAAGTCCAAAACCCTAAGCCGTACACGTTTGTTTTATTAATATAGTCCGAAAGGCTATGCAGATACGGCAATCTGTTTAATTACGTTTTTAGGTCACTTTTTCTCTGCCAATTTGTTTCCTTTTTTCTCTCGATGTAAGCAAAAAATCTGCTGCAAACCTTAAATAAAAAAAGAAATGCAGTAAAATTTGCATTTTTAACCCTATGCGTGCGGGAAGCTGAGACAGAGTTCTTTTTTTCTTTGGCCTTAACATATTATCTAACACATGAAGCAAGTAGGATTTCATAGTACCAATCAGGCTTTTCTAAGCATTACGGGTTTGACTAACACCTATAATGTAAACGAGCGTTATAACACTCTATAATATTAACACTACGTTTACCTACCACAGACACTACTAGTTTTGAACACAGTCCCTTCCATCTCCTTTCATTGCCGTTGCACTCAGCAAGAAGCTTCCGGCACAGGATCATCTAAGCACAGAATAAAAAAATATGTTACACAATTGTCAATATTATTTATATCAGGCTTTTGTAAAATACTATAAAACTGTGTATTCAACTTTTTTTATAAAGTACCAGGAATACCAGTATGACAGAGGTGTTTATCTATTTAACAATCAAAGGGACAAAAAATAAACTGTTGGTCATTAAGAGAATTCTAGATCAATATCTATGGGGTGATTTAAACTGCCAGATTTGATTTGTATAGGAGCAATGTGCAGCACATGATTGTGGGTGGTGATACTTGCAAATAGGCCGGGTTGTATGAAAAGCAATCCCTGGTGATAACTGTAATATTACAAGTGTCTCTTCTTTCAAGTTTTCCATTACACATTGTGGCATGCATCCGAGTAAGAGAGGTGTGAAGAGGAAACGTTTGCACAGGTGTTTGCACCACTGGTTTGATATCAAAACCTGCATAGTCTGGTATTATTAAAAAAGAGACCATTCCGCTACCTGTGGTCAACCATAAAAAGCTGCTCCTGGCTACGCAGGTGACATGCATATCCCATTTTTATTTTAAATAAATGTTACTTTTTTAATGTACAAATGTTGAAGAATGTGTTGAATTCCTGCATAGTCTATTTTGGTCGATAAATGTTACTCTCAAAATGTACAAGATGGTGAGTATAGGGTTGAGTAGTACCAATACATTACTTTAGCAAAATCGTGTTTACAGTAGTTTTTAAAAAGCCCTTGTGCACTATTATATGTGATCACTCACCCCCAAATGGGGGCACTTTTAAGATATTAAATTTGATTTTTTTCATTTCATCTATTGTAACATTTCCTAAGCTTTAAAATGACACCTTAGTTGTTGAAATTGATCGAGGCGATCAAATTTTACAACAAAAAATCTGCTGGAAAATCTTATTTTCTTTATTTTTTGCTTCCTATTTTCACATGTACCTTGAAAAGTTTTCTAGAACAAAGTCCCCCTTTTCGGGTAAGTCATCTCATTTATATTACCCCACAAATAGACACAGAATTAGTGACCTAAAAATACTCAGTGGCAAAGGCAGCAAATATTGCAAATGCAAACAATATTCTATATACATGTACATTTTACATCTAGCTACAAACCTCCTCTTTGCTGGTCTGGGCTTTCCTGGTTTCACCTATTTTATTGTGAATCACTCCAAGGTAACATTTTGCCTCAAATGAGAGCTTGCCACCAAAATACACCTGGCACCTTCTGAACTTGAACAGCTTTTCCTGTGGGTGTCGATCCTTCATTATCTTTGTTGCCAACAAATTGTGCTGACCTCCCAACACCTCGTACAACAGACCATTTGCCTGAAAATAATATAAGAAAATGAAATTTAAATATAACGACAACTAGTATTAAAAAGTTCTCAGCTGCTGTACTAACTATATTCAAAAATTCAACTATGGGCCACATTCTTAGCTTGAAGATTGAAGTTAATTAGCCACTATATACAAATGAGCTTATTGATATGTGCATATAGCTATAACAAATCAGAATATATCAAAAGAAATAAAAATTCATATGACCAATTTAATTTGGCAGCAATGCTGAAATGTCATGCTTTCCAACATGGGACATTCCAACAAAGGGTTGCCTGGTTGAATACAATATTTAAGTTGATGAGAATTTGGGATTGGGTTCTTAAGAGTGCTCCTAGGTTTGAATCCAATGTGTGAAATACAGATTTTTATAGCAAGATTTAAAATAGTGTTTATAGGGCATCCATAATATAAGTACCAATTAGATAGAAAGTCTTTTGTTAAGCGTTAAGCGAGTAATCAAAGGGCATAAAAGTTTTGGAGCTTCATTTAAATGTTTTAATGGAGGTTTCAAAATCTGATGATGTCATATCTGCCCCCCCCCCCTCTCGTTTATTATCTACATGACAGACATTTACAAATCTTATGGAGCAGATAGCTGGAAGGCCAAGACCTGCAATCACTGAGGCTTGTTAAATAGCCTACCCCTAAATAACACTACATAAATGAAACAATAGCAAAGAGAGAAAAATACCAAAACAACATGCATTATCTCAAAGGACGTGGGGTGGTGTATTACAAAACAAGGTTTGCTTTTGAGACTTTGTGTGTTTTAGGGAAGCCATTTTGTACAGTAAGTCAATGAGAAGATTTGTGGTGTGTCACCAACAGCATGCAAAAAAAAATAGAATCACAGGAAAAATTATACTTTAGGTCCCAGATATTGGTGCATAAAGATAAATAAATACTATTATTATATTCTGAGCTGTCAAATTTACAGTAAAATCAGACAGCAATATCAGACAGAATACAGAATATCAGATATCTGACATTTGTTTTAAATTCATTTACAGATAATTGTTGGGTAAAATACTGACTCTTCCAATTCTTACAGTGGTAGTATAAAATAGAGAATCTGATTATCAAGAAACATTGGTGATTTTTACTTGAAACAGGACAATTTTTGAATTAAACAATATCAATCAATCAATCAATCAATCAAATCTCTTTATTCACAATATCAAACATGAATAAAAAACAATGACAACATATAGAATATGACAATGATATAGTGAGAAAGGTTAAAAGGCCAAAAAGGCCCGAAGGGACCATCCCCTGAAAAATTAAGGTTCAAAATGCACAAAACATCAATACATAAATGGTTACAAAACATATACAAAAACCAAACAAAGCACTTAAGGGCGAAGGCGTGCACCAAAGTCAACAAAAATCATGACTGGCACTGGCAATGATGCTGGATTCATTTTATAAGAATTTTTTTGACTGATTTACATTGTTCTAGATTTATATCAAGCGTATTCCATAAAATCGTTCCAGTTGTGCGAATTGCACGATCAGAAAACTTTTTCTTTGTTTTGTTGATACTATAATCTGAAGCATTTCTAGAACTTTTGATACTTATGAACTTGGTTATGTTTAATGAAATAGTCTGAAAATATAATTGGGAGGCACTTTGTTTGACCTAGTTCCAGTTTAAAAGTATTGCATATGTTCAGAACATTGTGGTTTTTATTAACAGTGGTCCTGTGTGAGTTCTGTTATGGACATGAAATTGTTCTGATAGCCCATATTTTGGAAAATCAGAATCAATGACCATTACTGACATGAATTATGAATACAAAAGGTCCCTACCAAAGTTTTTGAATTTTGTTAAAAAATACTGGAACAAACACTCTCCCAGAATTTTTCAAAACTGGAATGTCTTATAATTGACCCAATACTTGTTTATGAGTATCTGGGACCTAAAGCCAACCTTTCTTAATAACAAAATCTGTAACTGATCAATGCTTTAAACTATTGATCATTCTCCATGTTGGATTGGACTTTTTTTGGAGAAAGAAAATAAAAATGACAAACCTTGCTTTATCAAAAGGTATCCAATTGCACACTTTCTCGAACATTTTCATCCATAGTCATGCAAAATAAAAATTGCAATATGAACGTACCTTATCCTGTGTCCAATTTTCTTTCTTCTCTAAGTTTTTGGTGACGACACAAAATGGCTGGTATGAATGATCTGTAAAATCTTCCATCGAGTTGACGATTTTGTCAACCAATTTCTGGTTGACACCTCTAACTTGGTTCTCACTTTCTTTAAGGCAGGTAACTGATATGAGAGCTTCACCTGCAATGTAATGTAATTGAATTTTGATATTAAAAAACATCTGTAGGATTCCATGGTTCAAATACAATATCAACCTTTAAAGCCATTTTATGAAGAATTTATAGTACTTAGATTCACAGACTTACGACATATCTTTACTCTCAATTAATGCACCTATCAATTCCAGCCCCTGGGTACACGGACACTAGCGGGGAACAAATTATATATAGACTCTCTGGGGGAACTCGTCATGCTCGTGCGTGGAAGTTGTGCATGCTGATGTCCCCGCCAGGCGGAGAACGCGCTTTTCCAGTGTTTCCAGCTTTTTTCAAAAAGATGCAATCTCATGCCTGCAGATTATTTACGTAATATTTATGAAACTGTTTACAAAATGGAATATAATCACTTCTGTCGACTAAAAAGGATGCATGAGATCCATCCATAGCCTACCTCAGGGATGGAAAACCTAAAGGGTTTACAAATCATCTTAATAAATTTACAGAGAGCTTAATATTTGATAATGTACAGAGCCTACATGTAATATGAGTCGACAACGTATGGAAATCCGAAGCCTACCCCAGGGGTGGAAAACCCGAGGAGTTTACAAAAACATCTTAATGACTTTACAAAGAGCAAATAATTTCAATATGGATATTCCCGGCATTATTTAATGTACAGAGGTAAATATAAGTCGATGCCTTCGTTCAGTATGTTAGAATCCGAACAGCCGCCTTCCTAATACATACAAAGTACCCCAAGTGTCCCGAATCCAACTTATATGCTCATCTCAGGTTCATCTGTTGTGTTCCGCTCCATGGCTGCTGAGCATACAGGAATTTTGTAGTGTTGCCTGGCACAGTGCCTGGCCAACTTATCGACGCGTTTGAAACACGACCACTCCGTAGCTGCTGTGACACGACCAAGCCACAGCCAGGGCTATCTTGATCGCAAAACACGATCCGGTTCACTTTGTTCAACCGGATCGCGCGGGGAGCTATTCAGATTCAGTTGCACAATTACCGTACGCCAAATAACTGACCCATAATAATGAC
>JXSR01S013335.1:95760-109770 GCA_000969725.1 Ophiothrix spiculata
GCAGTATAAATCACGGTAACAGAGCGTCAAAAAACTTCTAGGTACACTGGGACAAATCACCTCAAGAGCATTCATAAAATGTACCATGCCCTTAAACTATAGAATGCCCTTAATCTATAGAACATTTTTGGCAAAAGAGGTTCATATTTACACATAATTTATATTAGTCAGTTATACATATCGGACACTGTAAAGAGTGCTTATAACAATGAAAGCAAAAACATGTTAATATCAGACTATTATATATTAACAAACATGTGCGGTAGTGCTCTGACACACTACATTTAGCATCTGAACCAGTTAAAGTTCAGGCAATAGTGTGTTTAGGAAAATTTTGTATTTAGTGAAAGCACTGGGTTTGTCGTGCAAAAAGTAGTCGTTATTCAATTAGATTTCATGTATATTAATGTTATAACGACTATTTCATGATAACACATTCGATACAATTGCAAATAAAAGGTATTCTATAATGCCGATTTTCATTCATTAGGTCTCCGTTGTACATGTGGTAATCCAAAAGAGCATTAGTGTTATTCGATGTGCATAAAACTCTTAATCCGCCCTACGATTATAGATCACATCTTTTCTGACCGATTGCCTTCAAAATTCAATAAAAACGCATTAGTTTTCATTTTCAAATCATATCTTATCATCTTTTTGGGGAGAAAATTACCTAATTTCCAATTAAAGTCGTCAGAAAAATTTTATTTTATAAGGGAATAGTAATTTTCAATGATATGTATAATGTGCCAGTGCAAATATAGAGTTGCCACATATGCATATAGATAGTCACACCACTCGGCATCATTTACCAGCTTTTCGTACAAATTTTACACCGAGATGTCATTGGCTATGCAAAGGAATGCGTATGAGATGAGCCGAGGAACCAAAATTTGACTGCGCGGTAAACCGGTGCCTGGTAAACCAGCATTATACGAACCGAGGTAAGTAATGCAGCGAGTGAGTGTGCAGACATTTGCGGGAAAGTATGGTATGAAGGAATGGTGGTTTTCTGTTGGGATCAGGTAACAATGTTAAAAGCGAAGAATTGCAAGAACCTAAAATATTTCTCCATATACCTGTTATTAATCTTCATATTTTTCATGAAATTACTGCGCTAGAAATGGTTAAGAATCTGCTGCATAATATTTGCAACAAAGCAACACCGACTCAAGAAGGAAAATAATAAGAAGAAAAAGACAGCGGACCAAAGGTGAACAAAGAATCACGGGGAACATTCTTGGGAGAATCACTTGACAAGATGGTTAAAACAAAGTACGGCTTAGTATTTTGCTGATATCAGTAACACAACCAACCAAACAAACCTGAAGCAATAAAATGTACAAAGTCAAATAAAACTAAAGAGGAATACATTTGCTGTGCTTTAGCCTTGTTAATGAGAAAAAAATTACACCTGCCAATGAAGAAAAGGAAGAGGAAGAAAGAGGTTGGGAGAAAAAAAGAAAAAAAAGTGATGTGAGATTAGCCCACTGTTATATGCGTAGAAATTAATAATCCCCAAATGACATCTGTACAAATATGAATTGGGAAGAGAAAGAGGATAAGAAGATGAAAAAGAAACAAATACAGAGGTGAAAGAAAGGTCAAGAAAGAGCCAAAATGATATAAGTATATTTATATCTGAAATCATAGAAAAAGTATGTTAAATGTTTTAAAGATTCGATATTCCTCGCTTATATAGCATGCAACGGGGATGTGATCGATCCCTTTTGCAAGGAGAGATACTTGCGCGGTAGTTTCGGCAGGAAGACGCCAGATATTACACCGCTATGCTGACGGGTATACACGCAGCATCTACCTGGAATGTAGGTGTCTCGCAGACGATGGATCTTGTTTTTTGAAATATTTTTTCAAATTCTAAGCAACAAAGAAATAGATTGTCTAATATTCTTTATAATGTGCAATGGATCGAATGCACACAATGTATATTTATTTAGGAACTTGTAAACACTTCAGTGCGGCTATACCATGAACTAATCTGTGCAAAAATGAATTACAAATAAACGTGGTAAATACCAGTGTCATTGCTATAGCGTACGGGAATTGTAGTATTTAAATTTGCTAGTAGATAGAAGAATGCGTCAAAATGAATACCTGTTTCTCTTTACTTATTTACCTCATCTTATACATCAAATACAAATAAGTAAAGAAAAGATATAATTGCAAAGAAAGTAATAAATACATCTTTAAAAAGATATTGGTGATAATAATCAGTCATTAAAAACAAAAACAAAACAAAATAAAAGCAAACAAACAAAACCGAAGATTAAAAAGGAAGAAAAACAAAGATGCAAAAGTAGACCAACTGAACCGCATTCCTTTCACGTAATGCCATTATAGAACAAGAGATCTCGGTGACATTTAAGTCCTAGCCTAGCCTAACTTTTCACTTTACAGATCGAATTGAGAAGCGCCAGCTTTCCTTTCCTGCCCCACGTTAATTCAATATCCCCCATGCCTAGTCAGTCAGTCTAACTTTCTAGCATGCGCCCAGGTATTCATTTTGACGCAATCTTCACTTAACTTTTATTCTTTTCTCCTGTTTTTTTTTATTCAAAGTCTTGAAAGTGAAAGAGAACAAGAAGTTGGTTCAATGTGATAGATTGATTACCCCGTAGGCCATGTTAAAGGCACCAACCAATAGTAGATACTGTTTCCCGAGGTAGAGTTAAGTTCTCTACAATATAGTTCTCCTTTCTACAATCAAGTAAATAGTACTTTTTAGCCATACACCTGCTCTCCCCGCGACCTAAAACTACTTCGATTTCAAATATTTGTCTTAGATGCAGTAAACTCAAACCAAATTCGCCTTAGGGTTCTTTTACTTCGTTGTGTATTTCGTTTGCTCTCAATTCGACGTAAATGGACTTATGAGTGAATTGTAACGAATTCTGAGCAGTGCGACAGGCTCCCATTTGCAACTCAAATTCTATTCTCCGATTGGTTATGCTGAGAAGTAAAAAGCTATTGCCCCAGGTGGTAGTGCACTTTAATGATAGCCAAGTCTTGCGCGCATCTTTCTGCCGTACGCCCTAATTCTTTCTATTTTTCAGTTGTGTATATTTCTTATCTTTGCAAGGATTAACTTAATATTGAAGAAATATCGAATATCAAACGTCATATTTCGACAAATGGAACGCCCGCTGTCATAATTATCCGGGTAATATATGGATAATAATGTAACTACGGTAGCATCTTGGCCTTGGGGTACAGGCTGCCTGTAATATTTGTGGCCCTGGGCTGCAGGCTGTATGGCTTGTTATTACAAATACAACACAATGGAAACGGGAGGGGATTTATTGTTTATTCATAATGTTTGATGTTTAAGCGAACACGATATGGCTTTTGATAAAGTGATTTAAAAAGTTGAATCATCGAGTGTTGCTTGTTGAATCTAATCAAGGATCTCTTGGGACAAATTAGTTAACAATTTGTTATTTGAGTTCAAGTATGTGCTCGAAGTTGAAGTATTTAAAGTTCAAGTCTTATTTGTAACATACTCTCTATTTGGATAGGGGAAGAGAAACAAACTTGACCATATGACTTGTTAATTGGAAGTAAATTTGCAAATAAAAAAATATTATTCAGGCATGTCTAATTGTAAGATTTTATCATTTTGCTTTCTTTTAACCTAGATATAGAGTCCGTGCACGTTGTGTATATCAAAGACATCACTTCGGTGCTTTATGACGTTACCCAACTCTTTGAACATCCTTGACCATTTACGATTTCCTATTTTGAACATACACATACGTCTGTACACCACTTATTGGCAGAGAATTCTTCAGCATTGGGTATTCTGATGACGGAAAAATAACGCTATTGTCACCGCTTGTATTCTGGGTGGTGTCTAATCATTGTTACTCGTACAGGGTAGTACTTGTTAAAACACTATACTTAACAATATCAAATCCATAAATAAAGATAATCTGAAACAATACAATACATACATACCTTCTGGTATTGTGATAAAGTGATAGTCAATTATATAATTGTTATTAGATATAAAATGAATTAATAATAATAAAAAAAAGCATCTTCGGAATGAGAATTAATATTTCATCATGAGAAACATGAGAGGGACATGCGCAGCCTAGCGGTAAAGTCCTCGACTGTTAATCACTGGGCATTGAGAGTCGTGGGTTCAAATCCGGTGGGCGGCGTGTGTAGTGTCCTTGAGCAAGATAATTACCCTAATGTGCTCCTCCTCCGGCTTTCTTCAATGCTGGGAAGGTAACAGACTCGCGGGGAAGGAGGTGTGGCGAACCCCTCACCGCAAAATATAACAATTGGTGGAGTCTGGTCCAATCACTTCGAAAGAGAGATGGGCACTCCGACCTGTGAAATACAGGCCGTCCCTTCACATTTACCTTTACCTTTTTACATGAGAAACGATGAAGATATGGGAAATTAAAAACCTAGAGAGACGATTTAGAATGTCCTATTTAAACTTAAAACATTCTGTTTTTAGCTGCCCTTATGAATGATTTTCATAACTTTATACAACTCAATATATTTATATACAATTAAAACCGCTGAAGCTATTGTTTAAAAACGCTGTTGCTACATTTGAAAAGACTTATTGAAGGATAAGGTAACGCGTCAATTGAAATCAAAAAGCATAACAAGGCAAATTCAACGGAAAAAATATTTTAAATAAAAAATACTCTTCAATCATGGTAAGTTACAGATGAAGTATTTGTAGAGTGACTGTAACAAAACGTTTTTCAAAATGTGACAAATTAGCTTCTTTGTGTTAATAATTATGTAAAAAGGAACCCTACTTAATGCACCATCTAATATGAATAAAATCTCAAATTTCAAATGAACAATAACACGGAAACATATTGAGAAGGTGTATTAAAAACTTCCACGCTAACAATGGTATATGTGTCATTTTTATTAGCACGTTCAGGCCACGTTAAAATAAAACCGTGTATACAGACTTGTCATTAAATATGGAATATATTTTTTCTGTTGGTTCCATGTGGAATAATCCGCTATATCTCAGTATTTTACAACTCCAGGAAGGTGTGTTTCTTCATATCCGTAACTATACATGTAAACTTAAACCAAGATCCTTTGTGTGCATACCTAGGTGCCTCAGAGACAATGGGAAAGCACAAAAACCTCTCAAAATTGGGTCCAACTTGTGTACAATAATACAGAATTAAGGAAATTAAATCTGGCATAGTTTCTTCAATGAATTACTTAGACACTTAAAATTTTACAGGGTTATTTTACATACCGTATTGTTGGTTATAAATTATGACTATTCACTCTTAGCTATGCCATCCATAAGAAGGGTACGGCGCCTGGACTATCCATGCAGACATTCCACTCGTGATTGGAGCGTTCCGACTGGAGAAACATTAACCAAACACCTTTCCCAGCGACGCTTTGACTTGGCCACAGATCATTTCCATTATGTGTCTCATCAATGAGATAACGTTGTATTCAGTGCTTAGACTGAATTTCAAATATACTGTCAAGATGGACACATCAGAGCCGTAGATGTACAGAATAGGGTTGTACTGAACGCGCATGCTATTTACAGTTCATTCAGAAGAAGGTATTATATCGCCTTCTGGGTGCTTTACATGCAGATGGAAAAATCGTCCCTGATCACCTCGAAATGCAGTCTACAGCACTAGTACAGATGCATTCTAGAAGCCTTGATAATGTCATTGGCTAGAGGCATCTTCCACTATGACAACGCTCACCTCCGAAGTGCTCGTACAATTTGGACTTTTTTGGAAGATCCGGATGTTGACTTCTTTCCTTATCTGGCAAGATCTTCGGATAATAATCCTATTGAGAACATCTGGTTTAGAAACTCGTTAGATTAACAGCATACAGTATTATATTAACCCACTGAGGTGAAGGAGTTTTGTTGGACTGTGTTGGTGCTTTGACTGAGATACCCCAAAGAACTCTCCAATCAAAAATGGAAAGCATGCCATGGAGAGTCATGACGCTGTACGCTTCTCAATTAGGACAGAAGCAATATTGATTGATCATAAATTATCATTTACTTTGTGTTAATCAACCCTGTAAAGTTTCACATCTATAGGTAACGTATGAAAGAAAATATTGCAAATTCAGTTTCCTTTGTTTAATATTACTGCACACGGCTTTGATTTTTTTGTTATTGAATATCGAGTTATTAGAGATTCCTATTGCATCTGTGCCCCTTCAATGAGCTTTTAAGTGGCCTTGGTTTGAAGTTTTAATTACAAACATGGGAAAGCACAAGTCTCAAAATTGATACATATGGCGGGTTTTTCAAGATGGAAATCAGAAAAAATATATTCCACATTTAATGTCAAGTTTGTAGTGTTTCTGATTAATATGTTTTTAATAATTAGAATACGGTTTAGTTAATAGGTTTTGTATAGTAAGCCAACCATTTTTATTTTTCTTATCTAAATTATCTTGATATGAAGTCAATTTTAAACAATTTGATGAAAAAGGATGACACTCAAATACGACACAGGTCGTTCAATAGAGCCGTAATGTACATTTCAGTACTAGAAACACAAACAAATATGACATTTTTCTTCCTTTTTTCCACATACCAGTAATGTAAACACACTATATTTTTAATTTGGCCCAATATGTGAATTGATACTGTATTTTGTTAAAAGCCTATAAACACACACCAGCAGCATTGATCAAATTGTTCATAATGAACCTCATTTGAACACGTGTCGCCCTGAAGCGCGCGTGTAATAATTAAGTCTTTCAGAATATTTTGCCTTCCCGCCCTTTTCAGATTAATCTTTTCTATGAATAAAAGTCGAAAAAAACGTATGAGTACAAAGAGTGAAGTTTTATGGTAAGACTATATCTATAAATGTTTTATTGAATTTTGATGATTGAATCACGAAACGAAAGTTTGCAATATTATTTGTATATTCAAATATTATTCAAGTATAAACACTATATGATTTATTTTTATTTTTATTTCTTATTTTTTTTCCGAAAGTAAGCAAATACTTTCACTAGATCAAGTAGCAACATTTAAAATGTAAAATACCACTTATGTCCAAACCAAAATCATGTTTGCTTGAATTTGGATGATTGAATCATAAAATAAATTATTTTTTGTAATATTATTTGCAGATAAATGTCTTTTCTTTTTCGAAAGTTAACGAATACTTTCACCGACAGGTAAAACCACTCACACCAAAGCAAAAGAAAATTCAGTTTTCAAATCAAGCAAAATTCTACGAAACAAGCAATTACTTTACCAAAGCAATGCATATTTATTATCCTAAAACTAATATACGCCTATATTTGACATGTTTGAGTTTCCCAAAAGTAGCAATGCTGCAATTAACAACTTTGCCAGATCATAACTTATATCAAGGAACCAATAAGCTTTTACCAGGCAACCATCAACTTAGGGGCACACCATTAGATTTCCAGGGGGGGGGGGGAAAGCAGGAAATTGGGTTGGGGTTGATTTTTTTCGTGTCCCATTCAGGAGCGAATTCCCCACCCCCCTGGATATTAGTGTATTTCTGCGTATTCCATGCTCAGTGGGGAATTTTTTTCTTCTGCCCGTGGAGGGGGAATTTTATTTTTCAAAAAACTTCCTGCTCCCTCCCTGGAAATCTAATGGTGCACCCCTTGGTTTTAAAATAAGCAAGAAGTCTATGAAGAAACCATAAGTCTTACCATTAAAAGCTACCACTTATACTAAATCTTGCAGCAGAACTTTTTTATATTTAAAGACCATACATTTTTTCAAGGCAATGAACAGGTACTACTGCAAGCAGAAACTATTATTATAACGAACAGGTACATTTTACCAAAGAAAACATCACCACCTTATCAGAGAACCTATAATATATATTTCCTGATTTGATCAAAACTTATTTCCTAATTTGAACAAACACTTTCGCAATAATTAGCATTGACTTTGAAACATTGAACTTTAAAGAAAGTAAGCAAGAACTTTAACACAAAAATGTTAATTTCATTTTTCTATAAACTACTGCTAAATTTAGCTCGTAATGTAAAAATTTAATTGTGATTGTCAAAAAAATATGGTGGTATAATAATTACCGCTTGCTATAACGTTTATCATCATTAAAGTCATATCATCATAGTTAATATCATTAGAAAGATACATTGAAGATATGTTCAAAACGTCTCTGATATCAAAAAAACTGCTCTAAGTGTTTGGATATCAAATATATGACACATTTAATATCTTTTAATCATTTTATTCACTTAAAGGAAGTAACATCAATCAGTGAAACATCACTGTTTATCATAAGCAACTCAAAACATACTACTAATTAAATGCTTCTGGGCCATGTACTTCGGATGCCTGAGAATGGATTCTATTTCATGAAGGTTTAAGAATATTATATTCCTTAGTTGGTCTTCAGAACCAATAATCATTTATAGATCTACAAATATTTAAGCATTTGAGAACATTGAGTTCAATTTCCTAATGATGATTAATGTTATATTATTATCAGTTAGTGTGATTCCCGTTCCAAACTTATTAAGAAAATTCTAAAACAAAATAGAAAAGTTCCTATCTTTATTAGAAATGTTTATAGGTCTGATCTTAATCTGACTAAATAGGTTAAAACTACCCACAACTTTATCTACATAGGACAAAAGGCAGAAATGTTTAAATTATTCAAATAAATTAGTCCTAAATTGGGAAAATTGATCACTTCCAAGTTCAGCATGTTGAAAATTTTCTTGTTCTGAAGTAACTGAAGTAATATTTTATGTAAGAATGTTCCTAATTACCTTTATGAAATAGAGCCCAGAACGGCAGCGAACCCTCTTTCTTCTCAGATACATCCAACACTTGTTAGGAGAAACAGACAACATACATGATGGATTCTGACAAATTGTCTGAATTAGCACAGGTTCGTTGTGGCTGGAGAAAGCGTTTAGTCGCCTGGTCTGCAACCCTTTTCCTGTAACCTTTTTATCTATAATTAAGGACTAAAAGATATGTTCATGTTACTTGACATAACTCCGGTATATGTAGTAGAGAAAAAGGATTTCAAGTTACGACGCGTTCATCGCCTCACAACCCTACTATCGACTGGCAAATATACCCGTACGAAACGGGCAATACTCTCAACGATTTGACCGTCAACTGAAATAATTATTCAATACATTGCCCGACATTTTAACCCCTGCATTCCCTTCCCTTTCATCTACGGATCAAACTAGCCCAAAGCTATGGCCTCATCTTTAACAGAAAAAGGCGGGCTGAAAATGTCTTGCCGATATCTTATATTCGTGTATGTTATTATACTTGAGATATGTAATTATTCCGCCCATTGGGAAGATACCTTAAGGCCACACATATACCAGATTGTGTTGTTTCAGGCATAGACCAGAGATATTCTGTTGCTTCTCTCATCCGGTGTAATATTTTTGGATTTTATTTTTGCACAGGGTGTATCTATTTAAGAACAGGATTTTCGTTTTGTTTGCAACAAATGAGCAGAAACTGTTTGTGTACTTGTTTGTCTTTTTTGTTTTAGGCAAATTACCTTGGCTTTGGAGTATGCCAGGTAATTTCTAAAAATATGGATAACGGAAATGAAAAGACCACTTCTTGTGGTTGTTCTAAAATATTAACAAAATAATTTACGTTCGGTTTGACCAAACGACAGTTTGCGCAACCTAGCTAATCTTGCGTTATTGTTTGCTCTTTGAGGATTTATCGCATCCACTATTAAATACGCGAAAGAATGAACGCCTACATTCTTTGATTCCACAAGGTTTCGTTTTCAGCAATGTGATGTTTTCTTTGAGCGAATCAGGTTTGCACAAGGAATCCAAATAATTATGTATCTAAGAAAAATGAAAACACAGAAATGCTAAGAATTATATCTTGACCACTCTCATATAAATTTTGCAAAGCTAAATGAACATGATTAGTGATTTGTAAACTATATGTTGTGGTTATCAATGGAACAATCTAGATTGGCCTATTTGCAAATTATGTATGAATGGGCAGCCTTTTCAAAATTACCATACCATGCATACTGAGCCCTTTCATCACCGCAACATCACACGACGTCATTAATATCGTATCGGTAGACGTCGGGCGATATTGCGGTGATAAAATCGCTGAACTCTGTGTAAATGCGTGAGTGATGATTATAGAGGGTTTGCACGACGCGATACGCACCATACACGCAGACCGTTTCGACGCCATCTTGGTGGAGCGCGGAATAGTTTGTGCTGTAAACAAGACATCAACATCGGCTGTAACTCGTGATTGACTTAAAATCATGACTAGAAAATTAAACTAAATAAATGTACTTTATATTCTTGTCATTATTAGTTGTGATTTGATGTCTTGATACTGCGAAAAGATTGTAATATGACGGGACTTTTTGTTTGCAGGCCCATGAAAATGGTGTTGTGAGTATGATATGACGTCACGTGCAAACCCTCTATAAAAAATCAACACGTTTTGTCCTTTTGAAATTATATACGGAGCCATTAAAAGCAAATCCTACAAAAAAGTATACAAAGTTTAATAGACACGAGAGCTAAACTAAATCCCCAAGTTCACCTCAAGCTGACACGCGTACAGCATCCGCACCGGAGGTCGTAAACACGCAACGTATTCAGATGTTTACCTTTGGCGCGTGTGATGGTAATACATATAGCTGAATCGATGTTAGCAGTTTTGTGACACGCGCCGGCAATTAGGTATACTTTGTTTTGTACCTAAGGTTTCTTAGCACAGATGCGGTGTCGGACACGAGTGAGCTGATATCAGCGGTGTTGGACACAATTTCAAAGTATTTATCCCGGGCTTTTAGCGTACTTTCTGGTGTACTGTATCTTGCGCTTTAATATAACGCGATCTTACACGTGCGTCATTTTTATATTCACGCATAAGACTATGCGCGTTACTCCTGATGACGCAGGGCTCAAAGCGCACAGTGCTTAAGGTGTTACTCATTGCTAAAAAAATGCAAATTTTTTGCTTAATTTTGCTTAATATCTCAAAAAGTAAGTCGGTGACCATATTTTTTTTATTACGTTTTTTTAAGGACTATATAAGAACAAATTTATGTGAAAAAGAGAGAAAAAATAGAGCCGTTTTTTAATTATAAGTGTTTTTTCCGATTTACTAGTTTTGATTTAACCATAGAAGTCAATGGTAAAAAGTGGTAAAACATAGTGTTTTTGAAATGGATTTTTCTCAAAAACTAAGTCGGTGACCCCCATTTCATCACATATGAAAACACCATATATCAAAAAATTAGAAAAATAAATAGAGGAATTCTATGTGTGCTAAGCCACCTTAAGACCAAAATAAAAACTGGTATGGAAATGTTGTCAAAAGATAAATTTGATTATTTTAGGTTTACCCTACAGGCCATCTATATCAAATCAATCTTGTTTGATCGGTAATAATAAAATATATGCTTCTTTGTATAACAAAACCCTATGGTCCGTATTCACAAAAGTTATTCCAGGAATAACTTATTCCTGGATTTTTCGTTCTTGAAATAGAGATAGTTCAGAGCCCTGAGCTAACTTGGATTTAATACAGCCTGGGATAACTAGCCTGAGGAATACCTTTATTCTTCATTTATGAATACAATTTGGCGTCACCCATGGAAGAAATAAGTTATTCCTGGAATAAAGTTATTCCCCTTTTGTGAATATGGGCCTATGAGACTATCAACAGAGCAAGCTCTCATTGTTTTATTCCAATTTCTGAAACAAATTCTTGATTGATTGAATCTGGTAAACATGGTAAAGTGTCTTTTGACAAACACAAGAATATCACAATAGGCTTAAGATGTAAACATGAACCCGTACCTGATTGTGTATCACTTTCTTTTGTATTATGCAAGAGCCGACTCTCAATGATTTATAGTCAGGAGTTCGATTCTGCTTAGAGCAAGACGTTAACATGCTTATGATATAAATTTTGAGTTTATCATTTCCTATGTTACATCATATTCTAAGCTTTAAAATGACACGTTATTTGTCGAAATTGATCAAGGCGTTCATATTTTACAACAGAAACTCTGCTGGAAATTCTTATTATTTTCTTTGTTTTTGCTACCTATTTTCACCAGTATCTTGAAAACAGTTATGTAGCAAAGTTTCCCTTTTCGGTGTGAGTCATCACAAATAGGTATTGGAATATTTCCTTCAATGCTGGAAAGGCAACAGGATTACTTTAAAGAAGTTTTATAACAATTTCTTTAAAAGAGATATTCTCTCCCAATCTTGCACATACCGACCCTTCTTTTACCTTTTTTTAACCGTAATTTGCTTCTGCGTTCATATTCCTTTTTAAATTTCTGAATTTTTTCCATTTTCGGTTGCCTGGCTCACCCTGATATGCCCGAGTGGTGTGCATTTCACCAGCTTGAAATGTGCTCATATCAAAACAGGTTAGAAAGCCATGATTAATACATAGTAATACATGTTGCAGTTTTTATTACATATTTAGCAGTGTTTATATACGCCCATAAGTTATTAGACTGGTTCAGTTACATGATGGGCGTTAATCGGTGTTCACTTGATACGTCTATAGATGCTTGGCTGAAACAACATGGTAGGAGCGTCAAAACACGGTACCTGTTGCCGCAAACAAATTGTGTGATGGTCATTTTATTTCATTTTTAATAAACCACCTTATACTGAACTAATCTTTTTAAAACATCTGAAACACAGGAATAAAGTTATTCCTGGAATAACTTTTGTGAATACGGGCCATTGAGTTTTAATGATGATTGTTATTGTAATTGTGTATTTGTGGGCTCTTGCAACTGTTAATGTGTTGATACAAACATACTGTTATTTAATAGTAGTCAAATAACTCTTGACCTTTGTATTTTTTAAAGAAAAAATACATTGTTAAAGGTATAAAGGAATGCCGCACATACTAAAAAACAAAAGAAGAATAGGATTGACAAATATTAGTATCAGTAGAAGAAGAAACTGAGGAAGAAGGAACAGACGAAAAGGAAGAAAAAGAAGGAGAACAAGATGAAGAAGCAGAAATAGAAGACGATGAAGAAGAGAGAAAGAAGAAGAACAATATGAACAAGAACAATAAGAACAAGAGCAATGGCATTATAAACAGAATCAACAAAAACAACGGAGAAGGACAAGAATAAGAATAACACGAAAAACATGAATATCAAGACATTCAGATCATGAACAACAAAAATAACAACAACAAGAAAAACAACAAGATAAATTAACAACAACAATGGATAAACAGTAATGAATGTACCTCAAAGCAAACAACGACAAATTGATTTGAAAACTGATGTCGTCAAAATTTCATATATGTATCAAAGATGTTTGGCATTTCAATCGAAGCTAGATAGAGCTAGCAAAACACAAAATTAAAAAAAAACAAAAACAAAAAAACCAACAACCCGAAATCAATCCAAAACAAAGAAACAAAAGGTTGATTTCGGACACAACATCGATAAAATCTTGGTATGTATAACCCGCGCAATATATTTTATGCCCTGTTTAGCACCACCTCCCTGATTTTGAAATATGAATTACCGTGTCTCTATGTCGTGATGATAATATCCCTAGAATTCTGGTTTGGTAATTTGTAGAGGAAGTATCAAATCTACTCAATGCAAGACTTTGCATATATTCAACATTTTTTTCAGATTCATCGCAATAAATTCCATTTTCTCCAAACAAATAGATTTGTATGAGTCAGATACTTGTAATATAATTTGTTAAAAGAAGATCTTTGATTTTGCCTCCAAACTATGCTGGAAGAATTAACTCTACCTGAATAAAAATTGAATGTAAATTTTGATAAGTAGAAATTCTGCAAAGAAAGACATGTATTTTACAAAGAGACTTGCAAAGAGTGAATTATGTATTAGTAAAGCTGGCGCATTAAAGCTTCATTATTAAAATCGTTTCATCTTTTTGTTACGATTGAAAACAAATATCTGCCAATTATTCTGCTCATCTTTCTAA
>JXSR01S013335.1:114048-124071 GCA_000969725.1 Ophiothrix spiculata
CCTTGATAGCACAGCGGTAGATCTCTCGCTTCGTAATGCATGACTAACCCCCGCCATAATCCATGGTTCGAGTCCCCGCAAAGGCAGTGGAAACTATTTAGCTTTTCATGATTGAAGAATAGTTAGGATTCACATTTTCCTGAGCATGTGGATTCCTCGTACCCTTAAAGGGTTTATCCCGATGGAAGGAATACTTAAAGTGTCTCGAAGTATGATAACATACAACAATATCGCAAGGCATTTTCAGCCCGCCTTATTTTTTAAGATGATGCCATACCTCAAGGTAAGTAAGTCTGAAGAACCGTAGGAGCAGCGGATGCAGGGAGCAATTTGTATTAGCGGTAACATCAGTGATAGGTATGTCCGTTTCGTACGGCTTAGATTGCTTGATAAAAGTATGGTATGACAATGTGTGGTAACAGGTATGTTTCAGTGCGGTATACATTGTAGTCCATCTAGATGGACCTTACAAGCGAGCGCCGTAGTTCGCGTTCGCTTGCGAGATCCATCTGGATGGACTAGTGCGGTAGAGCTATGTAAATCCCACAAGAAATTGTCTTTCCCTGTTCCATTTCTTCGTCTTATTTTTCCTCCTGCTCCTATCTCCTTCTATCATTCATCTTCCTCCTTTTAGGAGCTTAATTTGTACCCGTGATAATACATGCACCAATACCCATAACAAAATACCGACACGTGAAAGCTGTTGTGTTGTTAACTAAGGGGCCGTTAACAAACACTTGTAAGGGGTCCTGATGCAAAAACGGGGGGCTTAAAATTTTCGAGGTCTGAAAAAAAGGAATCTGAAAAAAACAAACAATTTTACCCCTAAAAATTGAGTCTGTATGATTTTTTGTGGGGTTCACGGTTATTTTTCGGGGAAAAAGTTCAAGGGGGTAAGGGGCCTTCGAAATAAAAGAGGTTCAAAAGAAGTAGCCCTGTTGTTTTTTTCGCGCTGATTTTTTTTTTTGTATCAGCCTTCTCTCCCCAAAGTGTTTGTGAACAGTCCCTAATAAACTGAAAACCTATTTATTATAACTTTAAACATTTCGTAATCTCACTCTAGATATCCGTGATATGTCACTGTGTTAAGAATTCATTCGTGTATAGGGGCGTTTAACTTATACAAAGTACTTGTCTGATAACACTTAACCATTTCAAAATGCAAATTTTATTACCAAATTCAGCTGGTATCTGGCAATCTATTAAAGAAGAAGCTACCAATTAGCTCTTATGTGTTGTTGTGTTGCGACAAAGTATATCTTATACTCCGGGCATTACAAGGACATTATACGATGGGTATCCGCAATGGATCCGCTCGCTATTTATAATCTGCTGGGCAATTTAAACTGAGAGAAGCAACTCGATCTTGCTTATATTATTACTTTCTTGAGTAAGAGATGAACACGAAGCAACAAGAGAGGTCAGGAGATATCAATCGAGAGATTCCATGCGAAATGAGAACACCACAGGCAATGTAAAGGTAAAAAAGACAGGGATGAATGGCCAAAGAGGAGAAAAGTTCGAAGAAGAATTTCAATTGATTTTGTTTAAGGCAATACGGTAAGATATTGAAAAACCTCTTTAGAGTTAAAGAAAAAGTTACGCTGATCTTAGCTAATGAATCAGAGTGAATAGGAATTACTATAATAGATTCGAAACGTAGACATGAAATGGTACGTCATCTAATTGCAAAATGGTTTTAAGTGAGATATGACTAGAAACAGAGTTTATCCATTAAATTTGTATGAGTCAGATACAGAGTTTATCTAAAAGTGTTTAAAGGTATAGTAGGCAGTGATAATAATACGTAATAATATCAGCGCAAAAATTTCAAGTAGGAAAAACTCTCAATGAATGCCTTAGCATTATTGTTCTCCAATCAAATATATTTATTTGAGTCAGATACTTGCGATATGGGATTCAAAAGAGAAGATCTTCATGATGATTGATTTTTGGGTGTGGCGGAAGAAAATTGCATTTAGAACTACATGTATATTTTGATAATTGAAATTCTGAAAACCATGTAACCTTGCCGTATTTAACCTATTTATAATGAAACAATGAGCGAGGTTTTAGTAGAGGTAGGCGAATTGAAATTCTTTTATCATGATTATATTGTTTCATCTTTTGATTAGATTGCTAATAAATATCTGTATGATACCATTTCCTTTATGATACAATTTCTCTCTTTAAGACAGTCTCTCATTAAACACTCTTTATTCGAATTAAGTTGCAAAATTACAAACACTGGCTCATTACAGAAATGACTACTAAAAGTTAAAAGTTACTATGAATATTGAAGTTACGGTTTCCTAAATTATCTGGTTTGCTTGTCGGTATTCTTTAAAACAAAAAACAAAAAATCTCGACTTGACAAACCACTTTTCTCCTGCAAAAAATGCCTATAAAGATTTAGTTCCATACATATTCTGAAGCAATGTATTGGTCATGGTGCTAGAAGCATTGAAATATCTGTTTGTCTGTGTCGGAGAGAACATTACCAGCAATATGTGTAGCTTAAAGGGTTTATCCCGATGGGAGGAATACTTAAATGTCTCGAAGTATGATAACATACAACAATATCGGAAGGCATTTTCAGCCCGCATTGCTTTTTAAGATGATGTAATGTCATACCTCAAGGTAAGTCTGAAGAACCGTAGAAGCAGCGGATGCAGGGAGCAATTTGTGTTAGCGGTAACATCAGTGATAGGTATGCCCGTTTCGTACGGCTTAGATTGCTCGATAAAGTAGGGTATGACAATGTGTGGTAACAGGTATGTTTCAGTGCGGTAGAGCTATGTAAATCCCACAAGAAATTGTCTTTCCCTGTTCCATTTCTTCGTCTTAATTTTCCTCCTGCTCCTTTCTACTTCTATTATTCATCTTCCTCCTTTTAGGAGCTTAATTTGTACCCGTGATAATACATACACCCATACCCCAAACAAAATACCGACACGTGAAAGCTGTTGTGTTGTTAACTAAGGGGCCGTTCACAAACACTTGTAGGGGGTCCTGATGCAAAAACGGGGAGCTTAAAATTTTCTAGGTCTGAAAAAGGGGAGCCTGAAAAAATACCCCCAATTTTACCCCTAAAAATTGAGTCTGTATGATTTTCTGTGGGGTTAACGCTTATTTTTCTGGGAAAAGGGTTCAGGGGTAAGGGGGCTTCGGAAAAATGGAGGTCCAAAAGAGGTGGCCCTGTTTTTTCGCACTGATTTTTTTAAATATCAGCCCTCCCCCAATGTGTTTGTGAACAGTCCCTAATAAACTGAAAACTTATTTATTATAACTTTTAACATTCCGTAATCTCACTCTATATTTCCGTGATGTGTCACTGTAATCAGAATTCATCCATGTATAGGGGCGTTTAACTTATACAAAGTACTTGTCTGATAACACCAAACCATTTAAGAAAACTCTTATAACACAATGTAAATTTTATTACCAAATTCAGCTGGTATCCGGCAATCTATTAAAGAAGAAGCTATCAATTAGCTCTTATGTGTTGTTGTGTTGCGACAAAGTATATCTTATACTCCGGGCATTACAAGGACATTATACGATGGGTATCCGCAATGGATCCGCTCGCTATTGATAATCTGCTGGGCAATTTAAACTGAGAGAAGCAACTCGATCTTGCTTATATTATTACTTTCTTGAGTAAAAGATGAACACGAAGCAACAAGAGAGGTCAGGAGATCTAGTGATTGACGCATCAATCGAGAGATTCCATGCGAAATGAGAACACCACAGGCAATGTAAATGTAAAAAAGACAGGGATGAATGGCCAAAGAGGAGAAAAGTTCGGAGAAGAATTTCAATTGATTTTGTTTAAGGCAATAGAGTAAGATATTGAAAAGTCTCTTTGGAGTTAAAGAAAAGGTTATCCTGATCTTAGCTAATGAATCAGAGTGAATAGGAATTACTGTAATAGATTCGAAACGTAGACATGAAATAGTACGTCATCTATTGCAAAATGGTTTTAAGTGAGATATGACTCGAAACAGAGTTTACCTAAAAACGCACATTTTAAGGCATAGTACTTAATAATATCAGCGCAAAACATTCAAGTAGGAAAAACCTCTCAATGGATACCTTACAATAATTGTTCTCCAATCAAATAAAATGTTTCATCTTTTCATTAGATTGCTGATAAATATCTGTCATTTGTGATACCATTTCCTTTATGATACCATTTCTCTCTTAGCGAGAGTCTCTTATGTTAAACATTCTTTATTTGAATAGGTTTCAGAAAACATTGCCTCTCTACAGAAATGACTACTAAAAGTTGAAAGTTACTATGAATATTGAAGTGATGGTTTCCTAAATTATCTGGTTTGTTTGATGGTATTCGTTAAAACCAAAAAAATAAAATATCGACTTGATAAACAATTTTCCTCCTGCACAAAATACCTATAAGGGACGCACCATTTGGGGAGCAGGAAGTTGGGTTCGGGGTTGAATTTTTTTTTTCACGTCCCGTTCGGGGGCGATTTTTTTTTCTTAGAAAATACTGTGTTTCCCCCCTATTCCATGTCCAGGGGTGAATTTTTTTCTTCTTCTGTCTATGTAGGGGGAATTTTTTTTCTAAACTCTTCCTGCTCCCCCCTGGAAATCTAATGGTGCGCCCCTAAAGGTTTACATCCATACATATTCTGAAGCACTGTATTGGTCATGGTACTTGAAGTGTTAAGGACACACATCACTAAATAAAGGCATTTGGCCCGTACAGAGCAATGCGGGAGCATGTGTTTGGTTGCCCTCTCTAAAGTAAAAGCTTGAAAAATGGCGGGAACTAGGTTTTTTGATCAAATTTCTTTTGAATCATGTTCTGTGGTTCAAATGTAGTCGAGGTTACTATAATGTTGCTGTTTTTGTAAATTTGAGAGCAGATTTTCAGTGTTAAGAGAAATTTTGTTTCGAGTTAGAGCAAATTAAATTTTGAGCATATCGTATGTTCGAAGCGACCTATCAAAAAAATATCAGACTTACCCTATATATTTTTTCACTTTGTGGGCTCATCTAGATCATAATCTAAAAATAAATCAAAGAGTAGAAGCAACCAGTCGCTTTATAGCCGAGATATCCGCCATGATCTGGGGGTTGTTTTGCATAGGAATGAATAGGCGATCTATTTGTGGTGTGTGTTCTTCAAGGTATCTGTGGTCTGTGTCGGAGAGAACATTACCAGCAATATGTGTAGCTTAAAGGGTTTATCCCGATGGGAGGAATACTTAAATGTCTTGAAGTATGATAACACACAACAATATCGCAAGGCATTTTCAGCCCGCCTTACTTTTCAAGTCGATGCCGTAACTAAAGGCAAGTCTGAAGAACCGTAGAAACAGCGGATGCAGGGAGCAATTTGTGTTGGCGGTAACATCAGTGATAGGTATGCCCGTTTCGTACCGCTTAGATTGCTTGATAAAGTAGGGTATGACTATATGTGGTAACAGGTATGTTTCAGTGCGGTAGAGCTATGTAAATACCACAAGAAATTTTCTTCCCTGTTCCATTTCGTTGTCTTAGTTTTCCTCCTGCTCCTTTCTCCTTCTTCATTTATCTTCCTTCATACACTCACACCGTACCCAAACAAAATACCGACACATGAAGCTGTTATGTTGTTTATTAAGGGATCGTTCACAAAAACCTGTAAAGGGTCCTCTGATGCAAAAAGGGGACCCTTAAAATTTTTGAGGTCTGAAAAAGGGTACCCTGAAAAAAGTAACCCTAATTTTACACCTAAAATTGAGTCTGTATGATTTTCTTTGGGGTTAACCCTTATTTTTCTGGGAAAAAGGTTAAGGGGTAAGGGTGCTTAGGAACAAAAGAGGTCCAAATGAGGTGGCCCTTTTCCCGCGCTGATTTGTTTTTGTATCAACCCTCCCCCAAAGTGTTTGTGAACAGTCCCTAATAAACTGAAAACTTATTTATTATAACTTTTAACATTCCGTAATATCACTCCAGATCTCCGTGATATGTCACTATATTAAGAATTCATCCATGTATAGGGGCGTTTAACTTATACAAAGTACTTGCCTGATAACACTTAACCATTTAAGAAAACTCTTATAACACAATGCAAATTTTATTACCAAATTCAGCTGGTATCCGGCAATCTATTAAGGCGAAGCTATCAATTAGCTCTTCTGTGTTGTTGTGTTTCGACAAAGTATATCTTATAGACTTATACTCCGGGCATTACAAGGACATTATACGATGGGTATCCGCAATGGATCCGCTCGCTATTGATAATCTGCTGGGCAATTTAAACTGAGAGAAGCAACTCGATCTTGCTTATATTATTACTTTCTTGAGTAAAAGATGAACACGAAGCAACAAGAGAGGTCAGGAGATCTAGTGATTGACGCATCAATCGAGAGATTCCATGCGAAATGAGAACACCACAGGCAATGTAAATGTAAAAAAGACAGGGATGAATGGCCAAAGAGGAGAAAAGTTCGGAGAAGAATTTCAATTGATTTTGTTTAAGGCAATACAGTAAGATATTGAAAAGTCTCTTTGGAGTTAAAGAAAAAGTTACACTGATCTTAGCTAATGAATTAGAGTGAATAGGAATTACTGTATTAGATTCGAAATGTATAGTAGACATAAAATGGTTCGTCATCTAATTGCAAAATGGTTTTAAGTGAGATATGTCTCGAAACAGAGTTTATCTAGTTTGTATGAGTCAGATACAGAGTTTATCTAAAAGCGTTTTAAGGTATAGTAGGCAGTGATGATAATACTTAATAATATCAGCGCAAAAATTCAAGTAGGAAAAACTCTAAATGAATACCTTACAATTTTATTGTTCTCCAATCAAACAAATGTGTATGATAAGATACTTACGATATGGGATTCAAAGAGAAGACCTTTGATTTTGGGGTGTGGCGAAAGAAAATTGCATGTAGAACTATATGTATATTTTGATGATTGAAATTATGAAAACCATCAGAGGAGGTTTTCAGGATATCCCACAATGCATTATTCTGATACACTTAGATATAATAGGCAATAATGGTTTTCTGGACAAGGGGCTGTTAGGAATTTGAGAATTCCATTGAATAGTACTCATTCATATCTTTCCAGCGATGTGTTTCTTTTCAAAACAGTCCAGCGTTTACCCACATTGCTGACACTTCAAAAACGCCAGAAACCTGTACAAAAGTATAGGAGTTGAATTGGATTTGCATGTACATTGTACAATGTTGCATTGCATCGTGGGATATTGTGAAAACCTCCTCTGGAAAACCGTGAAACCTTGCCGCATTGAGATTTATAACTAAACAGAGTGAATGATGTTTTAGTAGAGGTGGGCGAATTGAAAATCATGTTTATTACGGTATATTGTTTCATCTTTTCATTAGCTGATATCTGTCGTTATGCTGTCTCTTATGCTAAACACTATTTATACGAACAAGTTGCAAAAATACAAACAATGTCTCATTACAGAATTAGAAATGACTTCTTAAAGTTACAATGAATATTAAAGTTCTGGGCCCATATTCATGAAACACTGCTAAATCTAGTTGGCTGCTAACTCTTTGTCTACCTGTCAAATTTTGACAGGTACACAATAGGTTAGCAACCAACTAGAGTTAGTAGTGTTTCATGAATATGGGCCCTGATTTCCTAAATTATCTGATTCGTTTGTCGGTATTCTTTAAAAGACGCTATTGTGAATTGTGAATAATTAGTGAATATGTGAGGGATAAGAGGAGAAAACTGAAGGAGGCGGTTAAAGAAACGAAAGCGGTAAAGAAAAGCACTGCAGGCAGATGAGTGATCATGTGTTTGGCAAGACATTTTCATAAAACAAAAAAGACAGCATAATTGGTATCATTATGTTTTCATTTCTTTACTCAGGTTAGCAATGGTTGAAGTTTCTCATCCGTAGGGTGTATAGTTCGTTCTGTTGGCAGTATGTATACAGACTTTTGGCAAAATAGGACGGTATCTCAAGGTGTGAACTTAATTTCCTTTTGTATACGATTGACGATAGGCTGCTTACAGACTTCTGAAACGAGGGTCTAAGGAACTGAAGATTGACTCTGAAGATTGACATTGCTTGAAATGGTCCTGAGAATTAAATTTTCAAGAAAAGGGGCTTGTGATTTAAAAAATATTCCAAAATAGGGTTTGTGAACTAAAGGCTGTGTTTACGTTTGCAATGAGGGTCTTGATAGCGGCAGACGAGGTGTTAAATATCCTTACCACCTTTTTATGTCAGTGTCCTCCCCGGGGCTGCCATCTGAAATCACGTTCCCTGTCATCTACAATTCAGACTAGCCTGGAGGATTGACATCATCTTTAAAAGCAAGGTGGACTGAAAATGCCTTGCGATATTGCTGTATGTTATCATACTTCGAAACATGTAAATATCCCACCCATCGGGAAGCAAGGCGGGCTGAAAATGCCTTGCGATATTGTTGTATGTTATCATACTTCGAAACATGTAAATATTCCACCCATCGGGAAGCAAGGCGGGCTGAAAATGCCTTGCGATATTGTTGTATGTTATCATACTTCGAAACATGTAAATATTCCACCCATCGGAAAGTAAGGCGGGCTGAAAATGCCTTGCGATATTGCTGTGTGTTATCATACTTCAAAACATGTAAATATTCTACCCATCGGGAAGTAAGGCGGACTGAAAATGCCTTACGATATTGCTGTATGTTGTCATACTTCGAAACATGTAAATATTCCACCCATCGGGAAGCAAGGCGGGCTGAAAATGCCTTGCGATATTGTTGTGTGTTATCATACTTCGAGATATGTAAATATTTCACCCATCGGGATGAAATCTTTAAGCTACACATATCGGAATGGTGTTCTCTCCGGCGCAGTCCCACTACTATTTGATGTTTTCTCATTCAATATACTGTTACTGTTAGTTATTGCCAATCATTAGTTATTTTTGACGACAATTTGATCAAATCTCATTTATATACATATGTTTGTGGGTTCGAGCCCCGGGCCGGGCGGTTTTCGTTATCCTTGTTTCCTTGGACAAGAAACTTTACTTTTACTTTGTTTAGGCTTTCGCCAAGGAAACCCAACTTGGTACTTGGTACCAGGTAAGCTAAAGGTAGCTTATCTTCGACAGGGCTCCAAGATGTTTTTAAAATTAAGTTTTGAATGCATGAGGAAGACCGGAGTACCCGGGGAAAAACCTGCGGAAACGAGCATGGACTGAAAACCAAACCAAATGCATATAAAGCGCGGGAATCGAACCCGGGACCTCATTGGTGCAAAGCGAGGGAACTACCGCTGCGCCAACCCGCCCCATATTACATCATATACTTGACATAGGTGTAAAATCTGTATCGGTATTTTCTAATGTACAGGCCTTGCTGAGATGTGGCAACCTCGCAGCATGTTCAGAGAAAAGAACAATGGCAGAGTTTAGTCCAATTTCTTTGAAACCGAGATGGGCGTCCCTTTGACCTGATCAGTTTTAAAAAGTAGTTTTGCAGTCAAAAAGTGCCTTCACCCACAAAGTAAACTTATCTAACAGATTTTTCCCATCTTCGTTTTTTGGTTTTTGGCTCAACCTGTTATACCATAGTAGTGTACATTTCACCAGCTTGAAATGTGCTCGTATTTAATCAGGTCTGTAAGCCATGATTAATACATAGTAATACATGTTGCAGTTTTTATTACGTACATATTTAGCAGTGTTTATATACGCATATAAGTTATTAGACTGGTTAAGTTACACGATGATGTGTATCTTGATACGTCAATAGATGCTTGGCTGAAACAATGTGGTAGGAGCATCACAATAGGATACCTGTTACTAATCCAAGACGCTCATTTTATTGAAATTCTAACTAGTACCAGGTGTCCCAAAAATGGTTACATGTAGAAAAATGACCATTTGCTTAAACCATAGTAGTTAAAGAAACGAAACTTTGCACAAAAACCCCTCTTCTAGATACTGGTAAAATTTTGATACCACAGCATTATTAGTTTTTAAGTTATCAATAAAAATTTGATAAAATAGTAATATACTTT
>JXSR01S013335.1:157043-167999 GCA_000969725.1 Ophiothrix spiculata
AGCCATGGAGTCTAACCACATACCATAATGTAGCTTACCCATAGGGCCAACAAATAACCCTCAATGAAATTCCTTGATTCCCTATTTAACAAAGCAAGAGCCTACGAAAGGGAAAAGTGGCCGAAAAATAGGCGTGGCCGAAAAATAGGCATATTTACCCTAATTTCGTTCATCTCAAGCAAGACATGATTTCTATGTAGAACAGTGCAATGCAATGCAGTACAGATTAATTGTCAATTCAAGTTTGTGCTAAATATCTGCTGAGTCAGTCCAGTGTAATTATCATTTGTCTTAGGCCAAAAAAAAAAAAGGTTTTTGACTTGGCCTTTGCGACCGACCCAAAATTTGCAAAATTTAGGGTCGCTTTTTTATTAATTTTTTTATTTTTTTGGGAACTTTTGCTTATTTCAACAGTGAATTTTGTAAAAAAAGCATGATATTGGGTTTGAGTTTACAACAATGTTAACAAAATGTTATATTTTTGCATGAAACAAACATAAGTCTTGAATGAATAAAGCATGCAACATTTATATAAACTATTTTACACAGTTTTTCTTGGTCCATTTTTTGGGGGGAATAAAGATCCGACCGACCGACCGACCCACATTTTCACCACTAAAGGGCAAGTCAACAACTTTTTTTTTGGCCTTATTCATGTTGAATAAATACCATTGTGTTGGATCTGGGAAAACAAAAAGAGGGGCTCATGGGATCAAGGCATTTGAAAAGTTACCCCTCGAAAAAAATGACAATTTTATGAGTTTTGCACAAAGAGTGGGAGAACAAGCAAAAATAAATTTTGGCCTAGAATTTTTTTTCAAGCTTTGAAACCGAATTCTGGTTTCAAATTCTGATCAATTCATTTGTATTTCCTTTCAGAGAATAGACATGGTCCCCGATCTGCTGAGCTCTAATCTGTGTTCATTGCGTGGTGGTGAAGAACGATTAGCATTCTCTTCAATATGGGAGGTGACTCCAGGAGCTGAAATCATCAAGACTAGATTTTGTAAAAGTATAATCAGATCAAGGGTAATTTGAGCCTTTTGTCAGGCTTCTCTTTATGTTCATGTGTAAAAAATTTGTCTAGTTGTGATTTCCTTTAGTATTTAATCAAAAGTAAGTCATTGTCTTTCTTTTCTTGTGTGTTTTTGTTGTCCTTATAACTGGGGAGGAAATTCCCGAAAGACAAATCCTCGCAAGTTGGCTAATGATGATTTCAATCAGTTTCAGCGTCATGAAAATGTGTTGTCTACAATACAAGGGGGGGGGGGGGGGGGGGGAGGAGCTTATTATGATGCTAGAATGATTGACAGATATAAGCACAGGAAAAGTGTGATATATGCTGTGATTTTGCTTCTAGAAATGTCAGCTTGTGAACTGCTTGCAGTTCTTGCCTTGCACCTCTGGGGTATTCTTTCCTTGGGTCATTGTAAGCAGTGCATTATTCTGGCTGTTATCCAGGGGGCACTTGTTTACAAAAGTGGATATTATGCTTATAATAAAAACATGTAAAAGGGTGCTATGGTAGTAAAACTTGGTGACATGATAGGTCTCGATTTGAACTTGTGCTGTGGAACTTTTTGGAATGTTGTTAAGGTCATCAAGGTCAAATACCAAATTGCTCAGAAAGCTGACCCAAGGTCATCCAAGATCATTTCAAGTTCACTACATTAATTTGTTGGTCAAAGTAATTTTAGGGCAAAATGCTATTTCCAAGGTCAAATATCAAAAATGTTCAAAAAGTTCACCCTAGTTCATATCAAGGTGATAACTCTTAACCATTGAGCCAACATGGTCAAAACTTGAGCACAGATAGGCCTTGACCCAGGGTTACAAAGTTACAACTTTCAATTATCATTGTTCCTTTACTTCTCTGTGTACTACAGGCTGCATTTACCTATGAGGAAGCCCAGATGAAAATAGATGACAAATCACAACAAGATGCGTTATCCAAGAGTCTACGAGGCCTCAACAGGCTAGCCAAGATTCTTAAACAACGTCGCCTTGACAATGGGTATGTTTTTGTAATTATCTTATCTAGACATTGATACAATTATTTTAACTTGTACCTACAATTATTTCTGGTTATCATCTTGTTTAGGCTAAGGAAACCCAACTTGGTACTTGGTACCAAGTAAGCTAAAGGAAGCATGCTATCTTCAACAAGGCTCCAAAATGTTTTTAAATTCAGTTTTAGAATGCAGAAAGAAGACTGGAGTACCCGCAGAAAAATTTGTAGAAGCGAGCATGGACTGAAAACAAAATGACATAAAGCGTCGAGCACTGGAATCGAACCTGGGACCTCATTGGTGTAAGGCGAAGGAATTACTGCTGCACCAAGCCGCTGATCCAAAGAAATCCGTGGCTGAACCAGCATCATTTTTAGAGGGGGAGAAAGCAAATATTTCAAGAGGGCAAATTTTCTTGGCCAGTTTTTAAATTTCAGATGAAATTTAATGAGGCATATGTGCTCATTGTAGCTATGCCACTGTCACCTCATGAAATGTTGGTCCATCTGTTCTTTATGCAGTGACAATTTGATACCCCTGAAGGTGGCGCCAAGGGCAACTTGCCCCATCTACACCACTGCATTTTCATGTACATCTATATACATGAGCTTAGTTAAAAGCTGTGACTATTTTAATGTCTGCTACTTCCTCTATAAAACGTTTCCTTGTTTTCCTTGGCAAACTGGTTCTTATGCAGACTCACTTCCGATAATAAAAACCAATTTTGTGCTATGTATATCATCTCTGCTGGTATGACACTGGTTTATATTGGTCACTATGCTGGCTTAATATTCAGCTTAGTTTATATTTGCACCATATTCAATTCAAAATGCAAATAGTCAATGCATATTTCAATTTTTGTCAGGTATTCTGTGACCAAAATTAAAAAAAATAATGCAATGCCTTATGCATCAGAAAGTTAAATAAAATAAAAGAAAGTGCCTATCCACAAAAAGTCTACATAGTAAATAGAGTGTAATTAAAGGGCCTGTTATTTTGACTTTAACAATGTCTTAGTCATACGTATAATTGAATAAGATAATTGAATGAAATAAAATTGTGAAACTTACTTTAAGTGTCACTGCATTCCGTGGGTGCAACACTTCTTCAAGTTCTTATGGACTGACAAATCCGATGGATTGGTCACATGAATGAGTAGGTGTTTTGATTGGCTTATGAAAAAAAGTCAGTTGGCATTCAGATCAGAATGCTGAGAGTTATTAAATGATTCTACCTTTCAATAAATTGTTTGCTACCTAACACTTTTCATTACTTTCTCTGTTTCTAAAAGCAAATATGGCATGATGATATATTTTTAGAATCTAACCTCATGTGCATTATTCTAGAGTACAATAACATTTTCACTACTCCACTTCTCTTAGCAGTAGCTTATTGTAGGCCATGAAAGTGAAAGCATTAACTAAAGAAACTTTATATGCATGGATCTGTTGAAAAATCTAGTTCTACTTAGTTTCAGTTTACTTGGTGGGGGTTTGATAGACACGGTCAGGATCTTCCTGAATCATATGGCTTCCTGTATTATTTTCAGTGTCAGTTTCATTTGAAATAGAAGAGATGTTTTGTTTCTTACATGTCCGTGGGGGCACTTGACTTAAAATAATAAATGGATAGTTTTAAACTAAAAAGCAACTGCTTTGACAATTTAAAAACAATTTTTCAAGTTTTGACCCATTTCTAAAGGATTTTTTGTCTATAAAATGGCTGATTTTGCTGGTCTTTAAAAATTGTGAAGATTGGGACCCTTATCTAAGGATTTTGTGATTAAAAATGGGACCTATGCCGAGGGATTTTCTGTGAAAAAGTAATCCAGGGGAGAAGCACGTTTATTGTTTAGAATATACGAGAGGTATCAAAAAGTTTTAAACTTCAGCCAGAAGAAATAGAGGCAAGAACGTAATTTTATTATGAGATCCTTAGTTATTTACATAGTCACATAGACACATTTTTGTCACTTTTAAAGTGAACTATCCACAGACCATCGTTGTAGAGATCTTCTCTACTGAAACAAATCCATCATGTATTTTGATGAAAATCTACATTTTCAAGTCGGCCATGTTGTATTACATCATTGGAAAGGCATTTATTTACCTATTTTCATAATAATTTTGGTATCAATGAAAAGAAAGAAGAGAAGTTTTGTCTATACTTTGGTATCAAACAACTAAACTTTGGATGTCATAATTTTTTTTTGGGCAGTGTAACCGTTCAAGTGCATAATTACACCGTGTGTCGCAATTTTTCCATGCAGATTATGTGGTTAGTGGACTTACTGACATCTATCGCCACTGTTAAGAAAGTAAAATTACTTATGAGACCATTTTTGATCCACAATGTACATAAGGATGAATAACTATTCTCTTCCCTTCTAGTAAAAGTTTTTTTGAAATTGTTGATACTCCCTCATATGTTAGTGGAGTATCCCTCCCCTGGTTTTGAATGTTAGTCTCATTTTAAAGCATTCTGTGCTTGTCTGTTTGTCACCATGTGAAACTATATGACCTAGAAAGTTTAACCTAAAACAAACTACTGTGTGTCATTTTGGGTAGAAAGGTTAATTTAAAAAAATTATGTAAATGCTGTTTTGAAATGTTATTTTTCAGTAAAATAATTTCAGAATAAATGTTTTTATGTATGTTTAATAGTAGTATTTAATGAAAAAAAATATGAAGGTTTCCTTGCTTTCAGTGATAAATTTTGAGTGATGTTCATCCAGATGAGGGGGAAACAATATTCAAAACATTCTGTAGCTTTTCTGAAAATGTTTGTGGTCAAAATCTTATTTTATTTGTTTAAAATTAAAAAAAGCAAAAGAGGAGATTTGTTTTAAATTTAGAAAGCAAAAGAAGAATTTTTTTCTTAATAGAAATATATATTTTATAGTTAAAAGTCTAAGAGACTCCCACTTCTACGCTAATTCTCATCAAAGCCTGTTCAGTATCTAGATGAGCTCTCTGGTCCTAGAGAGAGATGGTATACTTTTGAAGGTATACTAAGTGACTATTCACTCTAGAGTAGATGACGTATTTTGACATACGGTCATGGTACTGGGGAGAATTCCCCTACTCTTTTTTCGAACAGTCGTAGCTCTGCCCGTGGCGTTCTTTTACACACTTCAGATGGGACCGACTGCTTTACATGCCCTCTGAAGCACGAAACAAGTAGAGTAAAGTTTCTTGCTTAAGGAAACAAGGAGACATGCCGAGCCCCGAGCCTGGGACTCAACCCCACAATAGACTAATGCATTTTGATATTGAGTCCAACGCTCTAACCACTCAGCCACGCTCCCCTCTACTTGGAATACTTATTGTTTATCAAAGTTTCAATTTAAGCAATTGCCAAAATCACAAATAATTTAAAGTTATTTTTGTTTTATTTTGTTTACTCTAGAGCATTAGTGTTAGCCTCTTCTGAAGTGCGTTTTGATGTTGACAGTGAAACCCACGATCCTATTGATGTCATACAGAAACAGCTAAGGTAAAGAGAATAACATGAAGGTTTTTCAGTTATAATTTCTTTTTTAGTGATCAATACTAGATTTCTTGCAAACTTGAAATCATCGCTATGACAAAATTGTTTTTTAGTGATGGATTCTGTTGTTAACTGAGTTTGTAAAAAATAGTGGTGCTGATCCATACTGCGTGTAAAAATATGATAGTATAGATGACCCAATTAAGTCTCAGATTTTGAGATGAACCATATCATAGGAGAGAAACAGACAAACTAACAAACAAAATCATTTTTTTAGAAATAAAATAAGCCAAACAGATAGCGTTATAGAAAGATCAATTTAGAAGGTGTAAAAATCAGGAACAATGCAGATTCGCCTAGTGGCGCAAGACCCACTGGCAATTCCCAATGCATTTGCCTTGCACCAGTACTACATAAGAAGATATTTAGTTCTTATTTTAATCAAAGGACAATTATATATTTCCTTAAATTAAGCATGTTCTTCTTACAATGTTATTATTTCTCTTAATGGCAGAGACACTAATTCTATGGTGGAGGAGTTCATGTTGTTAGCTAACTGCTCTGTAGCTGAGAAAATCCAGCAAGAATTCCCTCAGTGTGCCTTATTAAGACGTCATCCGGCACCGGCACCGTCTAGTTATGAACCAGTTATCAAAGCTGCTCTAGCAAAGGTAATTTATATGCTCTTTTCTATAATGTTGTTAGCCAACTGCTCTGTAGCTGAAAAAATCCAGTAAGAATTCCCTCAGTGCGCCTTATTAAGACGTCATCCGGCACTGGCACCGTCTAGTTATGAACCAGTTATCAAAGCTGCCCTAGCAAAGGTAATTTATTTTGCTATTTTCTATAATGTTGTTAGCCAACTGCTCTGTAGCTGAGAAAATACAGCTGGAATTTTCTCAATGAGCTTATATCAAGACGTCACCAGCGGCATCTTACTTTGAACCTAATATCAAGACAGCCCTAGATTACGGATGTAACTTTTTCAGAAACATTCCAGAAATTTTGAAAGTGGAGAACAATTCTTCCAAAATTTTGGGGAAAAATTTCCTCAAAATCACAACAAAATGCTTGTTAAAATTCTGCCAATAATTGCAAATATATGGCTTATCACAAAATCATAGTGATTACAACAAGCTATAAGTATATCAATTTTCAAGAGGCAGCTCAAAACTTATTTGTTTGTAAAAAAATTTTCTCTTTGTTTTCATCATTTTTCTTTGTAAAAGCGCTGTGATCACTTTTGGAATGGCGCTTTATTAAATGTTTATTATTATTATTATTATTATAAATGGCAGCTGCTTGCCATGCCAACATTGCCGGTTCTGAATATTTTTGGTCCCCAGTACTTCGTACATAATCTTTCATGGTACTATCTAGATAGACACTGGACACAATGATAATGGCAACCTCCATAATATCGCACAAGTTTTCAAAAAATCATTTTTTCCCCATTTTGAACATGTTAAGGCATAGCCCTGAACAAAAAGCATACATTGCGAATGTTTGACTAACTACTGTGATGGGTTTGTGTTGCACATGAAATTAGTTGCAAATCACTCAAGTTAGATATCCGTACAGAGTTGGACTGAAGTGCTTTAGTTTTCCAGATTTTAATATAAAATTGGATGGATTGAGCATGATACAAAAAGATATTGGTCGAGCTATGAGTTTTACGAAATATCGTGCGAGACGCGCAGCGTCGAGCTTGATATTTCTAAAACTCATAGCGAGACCAATATCTTTGAGTATCATGCGAAAAAATCCATCCAATTTTATCATTATTATGTTCAAAATCTGACATTTTGTTTTCTGTCCAATATCCCTGACCGATTTTTTTGGAAATCGGTCAGCTCAGAACATAATAATGTGAAAACTTGGGGGCCTATTGCTCCATAGCTCCGAAGTATTTTGAAACTTGCATCCAGTTGTAAATTGGGTCACAACTAAGGGCAGCTTCAATTACTCAGTGAATTCCAACTCAATCAGATGATGTAGAAATGTTTTGATGAGATGAGTTGATATTTTAAAGTAGACTGGATGAATTGGATGACACTTATAGTGTCCACCATGAGAGGCAAAAATTTAGACAGAAAGATTCAGCCACAAGTTGCTGCATTGTAAAATGCTAGAATATGTACAAACCATGTAAGAGAAAGATAAGCCAATTGTTGAATGAATCAAAAAGAACAATTTTATATTTGTAGTATTCGTAGCATAGATGATCAGTTAGCGTGCAGGGCTCATAAAATAGAGGTCCTGGTTTTGAAACCATGCTGGGCCAACCCTCCTTGTGATCTTGAGCAAGAAACTTTACTCTAATTGCTCAGAGGTTTTGAAGTCACATTAAGCCATTGCACCCCCGTGTAAATGCTCTCATTGTCATGCTGTATACAGTGTATACCTGGTAAGATCATGTATACTCTCATTCATTGATTTAAGTTCAGAATATTATTTAAATCTAGACAGTCAGACATACTTTCTCATAGCAAACTGACATTGTGGGCAAAGCCATTGCCCTTCAGATGGGTTTGTGATGTAATTCAAAATTAGGTGATAAGATTGCTAAATCTGAGGTGTGCTGCAAACATCTGGGAGCGACACTAGTGTTACTCTTCCATATCATGGAGAACTTTCTGAAAAGCTGAGACATATTTTCAAGGAATATAGCATCGCCACCCATTTCAAACCAACGTACACTATCCGGTAATCTTTGGTTCACCCTAAAGATAGACAACCAGAGGGCCATTTAAGAGGTGTGCTATATGGAATTCAGTATGCGGACAAATTTGATTGTACCGGTTGTTATATTGGTGATACCCCACAACCTCTAAGTAAAAGACTTCATCAACATTCTTGGGCTAGTAGAATCGGCCGTCTACGAACATCATAAAGCCAGTGAACATGAGTTTGATTTTGATGAAGTCAAAATCCTAGATCGTGAAAGCTGTTGGTTTGTACATGGAGTCAAGGAAGCAGTCTGGGTGAGAGCGGAATAACCTTCTCTCATCTGTAGTGGGAGTATTAGAGTCAACCTATCACACGCCTGGGACAGAACAATAAAGGCACTTCTTCGCAAGATTACATTATCTCCAACATCTGATGACGTTAATTCCATCTAGAAAGAAGGTCTACATCATAATCCAGCTGAAGGGCGATGGTTTTGCCCACAACTTCGGTTTGCTCCAAGTAAGTATGTCTGGTTGTCTAGATTTGGATAATATATCTTATACCAGGTAAGCTATGGGACAAAAATTGAGTAGTGTACACCATGAAAGTCAACGTTTCATTAGTATTCACTAATTCCACACGAAATGGTGATACTTTTGACAAGATGTCAATCGTGTCTGCCTCATGATGTGAGTGCAAGGAAGTCATATCTTCAATAGCTGCCATTTTGTATAAAAATGCATTGCACACTGTAAAATGTTTAGTCTTGGGTAAGAGGCTCTTAAAATGGTTCTCCAGGTGACAGCGTCACCTGAAGAACCATTTCAAGAACCACTGACATAAGAAATGGAAATTTCGAGGGATTTTTCATATTGTGACGAGGTGTTAAATAAATATAACATATGGCAGCCATTGTAGATCCGACTTTCTTGCACTCACATGGCAAATTTTGTTTTGCGCACTACACAACTAAAACTTATGTTTTGTCTTTAATTTTTCTATTTCATAGGGTGTGCAATTAGAAGTAGACAGTGGCCATGCCCTTGCCCAGTCTCTAGACAGAGCTGTAATAGCCGGGGAGCCTTACTTCAATACCTTGCTACGTATGATGACGACGAGATGCATGACGCAGGCATTGTACTTCAGCTGTGGCACATTACCGGAGGAGGAATATGTCCACTACGGTCTCGCCGCACCTATCTATACACATTTTACATCTCCCATTAGAAGGTAAATTTGTGATTTCTAGAAGGTCCATCATTTTTGCAGTATAAACCAAATATTGAAGTAAATTCAAATTCAATTCAGTTAATACTGTAGAATATATTATAAAAGCTGGTAAAATAATAATTATGGAAAATATATCAGTTCGGCGGAACTCACAATTCGGATACGTATCGGAATTTGGATACCCACGTACATTTTGTACCCATATTGTGATACCTGCATCCGAATTTGGATATGGAGGGGTATCTAAATTCTGATACGCCTGTCGTGGCGCAGGAAACAAATCGATAGCACAAGCTGAAAGGTACATGTAGAGTAGAACATCTTTCTTGCATCTATGATAAATCTATCTGTGGAAATGTCATTTCTATCTGTGCAATTCCAGTGGGACAGCCTCGGAACATGTCCTGATAGATCCTTATCACAGAAGACAAAATAATTCGGCCAAAACTTTCTTAGAATTTAGATGACAAATGATGATAATGTTATTGGGGCGCGGATATTGATTTCAGCTGATATCCCGTTTCAGCTGTTTTTAATCCAAATTCGGATACGGGTATCAGAATTGTGATACGGAGTATCAGAATTTGGATACATATCCCAATTGTGAGTTCCACCGAACTGACTCGGATATTGCACATGGTGGACAGATCAGAAAGTTTCTAGACTGGCAAGAAAAACATTGAACATGTGAGATGGGGCTAAAAATCAAGGATTGAGCAAACTTGCCATGTATGGGAGTGGACTGGATTTGGACCGGAAATATACGGTATCTGTATGTAAATGGTGTAGAAAAGATGGTTTTGGATTTCCATACCTGTCAAGTCTCCCGATTTTGTCGGGTTTCTCCCGATTTTTGGTAGTGCTACTGTCCTCCCGATCGGGTTTACATTTTAAGCCAAATATCCCGATTTTCACAAAAATCTACCACGGTCTTCCGCTATCGTGAAAATTTGCTATATTAGTTGGCATTTTTGTATTATACACCAAGAGCGCGGGTGCGTTAAAATATTTTTATCATCTTTGCTACTACACAAAATGCTTGTGAATCTACTGAAAACCTTTTTTTTTTTTTGCTTTGCTTGTCACTTTGTCAAAACCACTAAAATGAGTTTAGGTTTGACCAAAAAACGAAAATTTTCCCTCCAAAAGGTCCACTTTTTGAAAATCCGCACCCCCTTGAAAAAATCCTGGACAGTGGAGGGCAACCAAAAACTTTTTAGGCCTAAGGATTTCCATCTGTTTTCAGGCATCAGAATTTGTGGGAATTTTCCTGATTTCAGGATTTTTTTTGAAAAATTCCCTATACAAAAGTATAGCAAAGTCCTAATTTTCAGGAAATTTCAGGATTTTCAGGAAGTTTTGTTAATAATTGCCCTGGACAAAATCGAGTACAAAAATAGTACAACATTCCTAAGGTGCACATTTGGAACACAATTATAGTACAGTTTTAGTACAAATATAGTACACATTTGTGTACTATAAATGTACTCAAATTGTACTTTAATGATGTTCCAAATGTGCACCTTAGGAATGTTGTACTATTTTTGTACTCGATTTT
>JXSR01S013335.1:176224-194174 GCA_000969725.1 Ophiothrix spiculata
TTCTTAGTACAGCCTTGAGTTCTTCAGCTGTGAAAGCTCCTGTTTCAATTGGCAAGGTATTCTCATTGATGGTTTGGATTTCCTCATCAGGATTGGTAGCTGAAGGTGGGGATCCTAGTAGAGTGGAAAAGTAGTCTCTCCATTCCTTACAGCGTTCTGATGAGGTGTTGCCTTTAAGTCGACCTTATCTGGTTGCTGTTCTGCCAGTAATATCATTCATCATTTTATATATGAGAGAAACATAGTCAAAAGTAGAAATTTGAAGAAAATTTGAAAGCATGTATAGTTTAAAAGCAAGAAAATGTGTTTTTAATTGAAAGAAGAAAAAATTAACCCACACTAGTCAAATTTGATGAAAAATGTACTGTTTTTTAAACAATGGTTATTCTTAGTGATGCTGTGAACAGTGTTTTTTGATGTGTGTTTAGCCCTACAAAGATGTTTTTTTAAAACTATTTTAGATGGTAAACAAATGAGTGAATGTTCTCAGTCATCCAGTAGTAGTAAACATAAGTGAAGATGAAATCAGTTTGCTCTAAACAAGGGGGTCCAGTAAACTGATTTAATCTTCACTTATATTTTAGATGGTAATAACTGCAAAAAAGAATGGGCTTCATTGAAAAACGTAGATGCACATTAAAAAACAACAACTGAAGAGTGCACACAAATTGAATTTGAAAAATCTGGCTTTTAAATTGAAGTATCTCTGGATTTTAGTTGACAAATTTTGTTGACATTTTAGTAGCCAAAGGGCTTCGATAGCTTCATCTTGCCATATTATTTATCTTACAGGGCTGCGCATAAACAGGCACCAGTTTTATGGGTCTGTATTATGTTGTTAGTCATTTATGCATGCAGGAAAATGGGAGAGACTATTTGATGGATTAGTTTAAGTATGCTAGTATGATGGCATTTACATCATATGAGGTTTATGTTTAAAGGAGCACTAGCAAGGTAGCATCACCGTCAGTCCCATCAGTACCAGATATACACTAAAATGTTTTGAAATCAATCAATCAATCAATGATACACAGTACTTGCATGAAATGCATACCCTATGAAAGAGTCTGTTCGTACAGGCGACCAACCGTTTTACGTGACTTCCGAACCATGTAGCAAGTAGAGTAAAGTTTCTTGCCCAAGGAAACAAGGAGACAAAAACCACTGAAAAACATTGCTATTGTTTTTTGAAGCACAGTATATAAACAGGGACTGGTTTTATATTTCAGTATTATGTTATAATAGCCATTTGTGCATGCAGGAAAAATTGGATTGAATATTTGAAGGGTTACCGTACTTAAAGTATGCAAATGTGATGGCAACATGGTTTAGGATTAAAGGAGCTCTAGCTAGGTTCAGCATCATAGTCAATCCTCATCTCGTCATGTACATTTAGAACTTAATTTTGCTACATTTTTATGATTTTGTGATTTTCTTTATGCATGCAGCAAGAATTGGATTGAATATTTGATGGATTAGTTTAAGTATACAAGTGCGATGGCATTTACACCATGGTTTATGTTTAAAGGAACACTAGCTAGATTCAGCGTCATCTTCAACCCGTTTCACTACCAAATATACATTTAGAACTTTATCTCCCATTAATTTAGAATATAATCTCACTGTACAAATTATTTTAAAGAGCTGAAAAAGATTTAACAATGAGGGCCATTCGTGTGTGGCCTAGCACTTTAAGTCCCCAACTCTCAATCACCAGGTATTGATTGTCATGGGTTTGAATTTGGTAGGAGCCATGTGCAGTGTCCTTGAGTAAGATACTTACCCTCATGCATTCTTTTCAGTGATGAGAAGGTAACAGACTTGCGGTAAAGGAGGTGTAACGATCACTTCACTGCAAATATAAAAAAAAGTGGAGTATGGCCAAATTGCTTTTAAAGAGAGATGGGCAATCAAACCTGAGTAAATACAGGCCTTCCCCTTTACCTTTTTTTTTGTATGTTGCTTTAGTCATTTGTGCATACAGTGAAAATCGGATAAATTATTTGATGGATGACTTGAAGTATGCAAGTAAGATGGCATTTACATCATTGTTTATGATTGAAGGAGCACTAGCTAGTGTCTTAGAACTTCAAAGGTATGTGAACAACCTGGTCACAAATTTAACATATGCTTCATTTGAATGGAGGATCATTACCTATATACATGTTGCAATCCTTAAGTTTGATTCAAATAGCTTGAACCTAATTTAATGTTAATTTGACCCATAGAAAACTATTTGATATCTAATTTTTGATCTAAATCTTGTGGTACTTGAATTCACAACTCTTTTGGTCATATCTGTCTAATGAAACATCATTTTGGTGTGAAAATTGCAGGGGATTATGAGAAAAAAATGAGTTTTCTTGGGGTATCAAACTCTCTGATTTGATTTGGAAAAGTAGCAGGGTTAACAGTGGCGTGTCCAGAGGGGTGGCTTTGGGGGCTTCACCCCCCCTCAAAGTTGAAAATATCATGTAGAATCAGCCTAATTTTGACACGTTTTGACACTAAGCCCCCCGCACAAAACAACAAGCCCCCTTAAGCAACCCCCCCCCCCCCCTTTTTTACAAGGAAAAATCCTGGACACGCCAGTGGGTAATATCCCTATAATTATTAAAACACTCCAGATTTAAAGAGGCACCAATTATGTTATTACATAGACTATTTACGCATTTGAAATGGTCTATGGTTATTTAAGCCATTTATGCATTCTGGAAACCGTTTGATGGATTACTTTTAAGTATGCAAGTGTGGTGGCATTTACATCATTGCCTACAATTAAAGGAGCACTAGCTAGGCAATTTAATTTCGCTTTGATTATTTTGAAATATTATATATAATCTTACACCAGTTTTATCTTTTTGTAGCATGATGTATTAACCATTTGTACATACAGAAAAATTAGAACCTTTGATGGAGAACTTAAAGTACGCAAGTGTGATAGGCATCCCCTAGCTACGGTTATCATCATCTTCAACCCTTGTCAGTACCAAATATACATTTAAAAATTAATATCGTAATCATATCAAAGTGTGGTATGTAAACAGGCACCAGTCTTATCTGTCTGTATTATGTTAGCATAGCCGGGGATCATATCCATTTATGCATGCTGGAAAAAATTAAATAGACTGCTTAATAGATTGAGTTTATGTATCCACATGTGATGGTATTTACATCATGGTTTTTGTTTAAAGGGACGCATAACATTTTCAGGACCATCTTCAATCCCCTCACCAAAGTACCAAATGGCAAATCTACATTTAAACTTGGACTTTACTTTGATTTTCACTAAATAGGTAATCATTGTGAGGTTTTCATGAGCCAAGGTTAGCCCTCATACATGCGTGCTATAGATACGGTTGTGTGACTCGACTCATATGACACGCATGGTGTCCGCTGCAGATGTGCTGTGTTCAGCTACACACACGCATTTGTGTATCAATTCATGATGTGATCAGACCCATCTATTTGATATTGATCAAAGTATAATTTCACTGTTTGCTGTAAATGCTGATTTCCTTAGAAAAGCTATAGTGGAATATTCTGTCTCGAATGTCATTTGCATGGGTTATATTAGAAGGGGCATCAGAGATGTTCCACATTGTTTCCCCACTTCACCCCCTCCACTAAAGTCGGCGTCACAATTCTTCAGACGATGTAAATAAACATCCAGAGTGCAGGGCCAATTGTTTTCAAACGCATTCCGTATCCTGCAAATGGTGGTCACGTGACCGATTTTGTCCGAGGAATTCTGGCAGAGACTTTAGTCCTCCCAACTTTAAGCACCATATTTATTCTGGCATCAGACTCCTATGATACCAGTTTGTACATGTTTTGTTTAATTGTTTTAGTCATTATGCATGCATAAATATTTGGCCAGATTACTTTCCTGTATAATGCTTGGCATATGGATTGTTTGTGTTTAAGGGGATATGGGAACTGGAGATATTCAACATCATTCCATGCCTTCCCCCCCAAAAAAAAAAAAAAAGAGGAAAGAAATGTCTCACTTTGTTCTTTGATCCATTTATACATCCAGGGAAGCTTTTTAAAATAGTATGTTTTGAAGGATTATTTCAAGTATGGCTTTTACATTTATATTTGTATTCAGCCATCATCAATTCCTCACAAGAGCTCCTTATTCACTTTGTATATGGGGGTGTCTTTCTGCGAACATTAAATATATACTATTGGTTGACTCTTTTTTCAATATACTTTAATTCAAAGATCAGAAATAACATTTAAATGAAACTTGTTCGTTGAGAGATTGTATGTATGTTCTTCAGATCTTAGAAGAGTTTTGTCAAATAATAAGTACCTCATTTGCATAATTAATGACATAATTAATAACTTATAATTGGACGACCTATCTGGGACTGATGTCCCAATTTTTTTAATGAATAGTACATCTACATCTACATCTGTACTGGGCAGGACCAATAGTAACACATGCATCCATTAGGTCCAGAGTTAAAAACCCTGTTGATGCCAAAGTTAGGTGTGTTTAAAATTCCCTTCCCTTAGACAAGGTCCTAACTATCAACTACCTCATAGAAACCTGTATGAAACCTGGGGAGCTTATCCCAAGATTTTTCTTAAGCGGGCACCGGGCGATTTTACTCTATGGTTCCCGACTTTTTGCGCCTGGTGAGACAGAAAAATTGAGACTCAGGCGGCGATATTTTTCCCTACTACAGCGCCAGGGTCTTGCCCGTATGAGTCGAAATTTGTGAAGAAAATGATTGGATAGGCATTTTTGGAAAAACAATGCATATTCATCAGACAATTTCTTCTTTTATTGATAAATTCTTGATTTCCAAATCAAAACATTATCAAATTTCAAAAATGGGTCCTGGTCTTGAAAAAGCAACTCCTGGTTCTTTGGAAATTTTAAGGACCAGGTGCTGGGTTTTTTCTGATTTCTGGCTCCTGGTCCATGCCAGCTTAAGAAAAAGCTTGGCTGACCCTAATCTGCAAATGCATGGTGATTAAGATTCAGCACCCCTACAGGTTGCTGCATGCCGGGGCTGCAGGATGGGTATGATGCATAGAGTCGAAAGGGGTCAGCAGGGGCATATCCCAGGGGGGCCACTTAGCCATACTGTTGTACACATGCGTGAACAAAAAAACACAGAAAAAGGGGGGGTATTTTTGTCAATAGGCACGGTCCGTACGTTTCGTGTTTAGGGGTCTGAATACACTGATTTTCAACAAAAAGGGGTATATTTTCAAAATCCGACCAAAAGTGTTCGGGGGTAATTTTTTATACCTAATTCACTGGCATAGGTAATGCTAGGGTTTAAACTTGATTAAGGGTGTTTATTTAGAAAAACTTGTTAAGGGGGTAAATTAAAGGGATAACGGCGTGAAATCCTTGTTTAGGGGTCATTTTTAAGGCTACTCGAAAAACGTGTTAAGGGGGTATTTTGAAAACCTTTGTTCACGCATGTGTACACCATTATAGCTGAGTGGCCCCCCCGGGGGCATATACTTGCGCCTCAGTGGTCAGCAAACAACTATACAGTGTGCTGATGCCATATGAAATTACAAATCAGAGGCATAGCTCACTCTAAATCCCATGTATTTACTTATCTTTTTATTGGCATAGGGTATTGTCAGTGACATCTCTGATAATGGTGTGACACCCTTTTAGAGGAGAGTGCATGCATATCTTATGCCCCGATTTTTGCAATTTTGATACCCTTTCCGATGTACTCGCGTACATCGCCTTTTCGAGAAAAACAACCATTTTTACTCGTTTTTGTGTACGCGCATGGTGTCCACCTTACAATGGCAGTGCCCCCCCCCCCCCGGGATCCGAGATAAATACCCAAATGTGACTCTGTATTTATCTATAACCATAAAATCACTCATGTTTTGGTCGCAGTGAGCAATTCTAGACCAAGAAAAGTTGGTGCAAATTGTCCAAGTGCACCTTTAAAGCTGTGCTGCTTCAAGCTGTATTGAGCAACTTCCACTCTACTGTGGATAATGCATAATGTATTTCAATTGCATGTCTATTTTTTCCTCTTCCCTGTCATTTTGTCGATGTGTATTGATTTTGACTAAGGGCAAGGATGAAAGAATGGACTCAAGGTTACTATATTATACAAAAACCCTTTAAATCCCAGGATATAAAATTTGAATTTGTGTCGGGGAGGATACTTACCAAATGTGATACTTTATTGTGAATATAAGGGACTGGTTAAAAAAAATGGGACCTCTTTTTTGACAAAGATTTATAGGGTTAACTCCACAAAAATTAGCTGAAACTCATATAGATTGAATTTTCAGAGATGAAATAGACTAGTTGATATAGACTAGGGGCAAGGATGAAAATGGACTTGAGGTTTTATAATAAAATAAAATAAAATCTTAAGACAACATTTTTATGTGTGTTTGGGGAGGATACTTACCAAATTTGATACTTGATTGTGAAAATATAAGGGACTGATTAAAAAAAATCAGACCCTTTTTTGACAAAGATACGGGTTAACTCCACAAAATAAAGCTAAAACGCATAGGTCCGTATGCACAAAAGAGGTTTAAGACTTAGACCGGGTTTAAAGTTAGACCGGGTCTAAGTCACAATTACTACTGCCATAAACAACCTTTTGAAGCAAAAACTTTAAAATATGGAAGATTTAACCAAAAAATGTCAGAAAACACCAAATATGACAATATTGGTTGAAGAAAATACATTTAGCTGTGATACAAAATTTGACTTAAACCAGGTCTAACTTTAAACATGGCCTAACTCTTAAACCTTTTTTGTGCATACGGACCATATAGATTAATTTATCAGTGCCTCCCCTTTCAGACCTCAAAAATTATAAAGGTTCCCCCTACAAATATTTTTTAAAAAGTGTTATAATATTTATAGCGCTTCAATATTTGATATCAGTTTGATTTTCTATTCCCACAAGTGTCTGCTGCATTCACCAACAATACCTCGAGCTTTCAATCCCGGGGGCCACTCAAGTATAGTGTTGCAGGCATAGCGCGACCACAGTTTTTCAAAACAACCCCTAAAGGGTGATTGTTTCTGAAGCCAAAATATACCCTTTTTCACCCATTCATACCCTAAATCGGGAATTTACTGTTGCCGTTTTAACACTAGGGTTTGAAAAAGTACCCTATTTCTTGAAAATGAGCTGAAATGGCTGTTTTTGATACCTAAAAGGTGTCACCTGATACACCCTTTTGTCCTCAAAAACAACCCTAATTCACCCTTTTCTTGGTGACGCTATGCCTGCAGCATTATACTTGAGTGGCCCCCCGGGCTTTCAATACTACTTTTAAGATTGTTGCAAAACTGTGTCCTTATAATTTGGATATAATATAAAAGGGAAATGTTGTGGAAAAAAACAGTGGCTAGGGAATCAAGGGATATGGGAACTTAAAGCAATATCATAAGATTTGGTTCAAAATTAGATTTTGAGTTTTTAAAAAAATATAAAATGAAGAATCATGACTACCTGAGGGCATAACTAAATATAAATGTAATTTTGTCTATAAATTTGCTTTGTCATGAAAAAAATGTACCAAATGCACACATGTAATTTTCTGTTCTAATACATGTTGAAATAAATTGGGATCCCAAATTTACTTCAGCAAATGGCTATAACAGAAAAAATATGCAACTTTGGGCCGAATGGTTTGGAGGATATCAATATCTACAAAAAAATCCAGTCAGTCAAAAAAAAAATCAAAATCAAAAGTCATTGGGTGATGGGAACGAGAGGATGGCGACCTGTTGGTAAGATCTTATAGTATTGCTTTAAAGCAGGGCTAGGTACTTTTTTGTAAAACATGCTATATTTTATCATACATTGATTCTTTAGATAATCATTACAAATGCTTGAGAACATTGAATCTTCAGAATGAAAAAATGATTTCTTATGGATAGTTATATAATTGCAAAGAAGCTACAAAAACAGGATCCACAAATTTGTGGCTTTTTCACTTTCAGAATTGTTCCACTGCTGCTAGAAAATCAACTATGGTACCATGACATTTATATGAAAGTAGCAAACTGAAAAAAATTCAAGAAAATCTATTTATTTTGCTTGTAAGTAGAAAACCTAGAAAATGAGGCAACATCACATGAATAGCATTATACCTAATTTACTTATTGTGAGAATTTTTTGTGGTTTTCTGGCCATATGATACATGAATTTAGCCTGGATATGTAATTATGACTCATAACATGATTGTCCCCATTTTTTTAGAATTTTTTAGAAAAAAACTTGCCTTTTGGAGCGCTCAGTGTAATCTCTGGTGCAATCTATTATGATCGCATCTGTTTCACTTGGATTTAGGCCTAAAATGTAGATCTGAAAGAAAATAAAAATCTGTGTGGGAAAAGATTTGAACCTTAATAGGGTGTGAACCTGGCGGATACAAAAGGGGTTAGTGAGACGTGTCGCAGATTCTGGTAGCAAAATCAGGCTCTCTGGTATTTCAATCGGTCGTTTTTCTTTGCAAAATGTGGTATTTTGATGGGTTTTCTTTCCCAAATTGTCCCAACTTTGGGAAATCCAAAATCCAAAATAGCACAAATTTTAAATCTTCAAATATTGACTTTCAAAGATGTGTAAAAAAATGAAAATGACAAGGGACCAACTTTGCAACTACTTTAAGCTGGGTGGTCACATTTGGTTACTATTCCTTTAATTGAAATAGCCCTCATATTTTATTCAGGAATATAGGGGCGCACCATTTGATTTTCAGGGGGGGCATGGAAGTTGGGGTCGAGTCATTTTTTTTTATCGCATGTTTTATGTTTTTCTTTACCTTGAAGTAGTTGGGTAAATATTTTTTTTCTTACTCATCCTTGGGTCAAGATATTTTTTTTTCGCCGCCTTCGGCGGCAAAGTTATTTTTTTTTTCAAAAAACTTCCATGCCCCCCCCCCTGAGCATCAAATGTTGCGCCCCATAGTCATTTTCAATGCCACAGAGAGTGCAATGTCTTTCTTTGCACACTTGATATTATCTAGTGATTAAAATCCTGAACTTTCTTGGAAATGGTTTGGAACTTGTCCAGTGTTCCTTTAAAATCTGTTTGAACTTTTGACCAAGAGGTATAAACATAGATGAATCACCATGGTTTCTCTTTCATCTCTTGTCTGAGCTCCCTCAAGGAGAAACCACAAAATTCTTGTCAAATGTTGTAGGAGCCTTTGTGTATGCATGGACTTAAAACCCGGGTACTCCCATATATGGTAGATACCAACTGACTGTCAATAAATCCATTTGAGTGCAAATCTCACATCTAAATGACCCCTTTTTTGCTGTGCACTGTTGACATACCTATAGAGCCATCTACGCATCCGGGTGATTTATCTCTTGCTCTCCATGTGTTGCGTTCGATCAGAAAAATTGTGATTTTTTGGAGTGAATACTTGTTATATTTTGAAACCAGTATATCAGAAAGGTAATAGAATACACTGTTTTACTGGCAAGAAATTCATCATGGATGAAATTCATCATCTTTGCACATCATATAATATGATGTGCAAAGATGATGAATTTTTCGAGATTTTTAACTGAAAATTTTTGGAAGATGGAATCCGCCATTTTGTGGTCTGAGAAATTTTTTCATTACATTTTCAAGTCACTATTTTTTTTGTGGCCAGATTTTCTTTTTCTCTCTCTCTCTCGATGTGAAAAAAAAAATAGCAAAACAAATCTTGAAAACCTAAAAAATGTATAATGTTAATAATGGGACTTAATTGTGTACAGTGTTTCCATGGTACTCTAATTGCTCCATTGTTTGGAAGTATGACTTTGACTATTGGTCCCCTTTGTGATTGACTCAAAAATTAGGATGTAGTGAAATATCTAATCCAGATCCAAACCAGAACTGAATTATAGGGACTAGCTTAGATTCCACTTATAATTAAAAACTTATGCAAATGCTCGAAATAAAGCTTAAAAGTGTAGTAGAATCCAAAAAAGAACAAAAAATTATACGGAAATGGCTCAAATTGAGAGAAAATTAATTTGCAATATATCAATTATCATTCTGTGATGGTGGCGTGACTATCTTGTGTTTTCTCAATCCTAAATTGTACCTCATTAAAAAGGCTGTGTGCTACGCAAAATTTTTTTCATTATGTTTTCAAGTCCCTTTTTTTTTGCGGCCAAAGTTTCCTTTTCTCTCGCCCTCTCTTTCTCTCTTGATGTAAAAAAATTAAATAGCAAAAAATCTCTTGAAACCTAAAAAAAAAAATTAAAAATTGCAATATAATGTGAATTTTTAACTCTATGCGTCCGGGAACCCTAGACAAAGTTCTTTTTTTCTTGGCCCCAGCAGATGAAGGAACAAAATATCTATTTGATGTGTAAAATCTCTGCAGTGTCAGTGTACTTTTAATAGTTCTTAATTGATGCTACATTGTTTCTAGTCAATTAGATAATAAGCTTAATTTATGCAGCTGTTTGGCACAGTGATATTGAGGGGAGAATAGGTGGATCTTGTACGAAATTGAGAAATTGTTGAATTTTTATACTCAATTTTTAAAAAAACACTTTAGGCCAATTTTTAAAATTTTCCACAGTGATGAGATATTTTGTGTCTTTGTATCCTTTGGAGGGCAGAAAACGTCTCTGTGATGAATGGCTACAAAAATTACACGGACAACTGCTTTAACATATTTTGTTCAAAACAAAAGTGCATTAGAATTCTGAAATTTCCTTTTGCCAACAGATAAATAGCCACAGTTTGTGACTTTTTTTGGCTGTATCCCACTGGTTAGATCAAGTGAGAAGTGTTAGAACTGGTACATAGCATGGAACTAACCACATTCCCTCTATCCAAATTGCAGGTCCAAATGATGTATTCAGTTTCAGAGTATGGTATCTGAATTTCTATTCATATGTGGTTAGAAATTCAAGCAAAAGCTATAGAAAACACAGTTTGTGAATTTGGCCTAAATCGGGGCCTAAATATAATCATGATGATTGAATAGTTAATTAAATCTTGGGTGTGGTAAGCTGCCAGTGCATTGGCTTATTAATCTAATATGGATGAATGAAGCAGAAAGAACTCTAGTACAGATAAATGCAATTAGTCTGTGCCACAGTTCAGTGTTTAAAGAAGTTTCGCTGCTTGCAAAATCGCTGGCCTCCCGGTGAAATTTTTACTCACCTGACCCCATAAATGTACCACTGACTGTGGTTATAGTAACATCTTTGGTTTTGGTGCTGTGCATACCTTGACTTTTGTGCACAATTATTAATTTTACAAAATTTTGCACAATTAAATAAAGGTTGCTATAAACAATAATGACTGCTCTAGCTCCTATTTGAACTCAAAAGTCCCCTCCCCACTCCACAATTTCATCATAAATGTACCTTGGCGATGAGAATTTTAATGTTGAAATGATGCATTCATGCTTAGATCCTTGAGCTTAATTTTCAATCCTGATAATGGCTTTGCTAATCTCTATTTACTATCTGAAATGAAAACAAGCAATGGTTTAATATGGGATAAGAGAACATTCATGATGTTTCATATATTTTTCTACTTCATAGTACCCTCATTAGATTTTTAGCTTGACAGAGCATGGGGGTCAACTGTTAGTTTTTGTCAAAGATTGGATTTTGTTTAGACCTAAGCAATACTAAAAAGTGTTAAAAATGAAGAGCTCCCCTGTCACGCATGACTTTTGATTTTTTTGGCTTATTGGGTTTGTTTTTGGTAGATATATGAAAACCCTCCAAACGATTTGCCTCAAAGATGCTTACTTTTTCTGTTATGGCCATTTGTTGAATTAAATTCAGGATTCCGAATTTATTTTATCCATTGTTTGGTAAACAAAGCAATTTTTTCACAAAATGCAGTTAAAAACGCTTTTAGATAGTCACATTCCTCCATTTAATGCTGTTTTACTATAAACCTTTTTTGATCAAAATCTTATAGTATTGCTTTCATAATCACTAACATCGAGCGTCAGACGAGAGCTGAGGCAAAAGGCGAGTGAAGCGAGTTACTATCCTGACTTGTCAAATAGAGGACGGTGTAAGGTAAAATAAAAATAAAATCAAAGACTTGGCAAAAAACTAGGGATGGCTGCATGAGCTAAAAAATGATATGCATTATGCCACTTATTAAATCAAAGGTTTTATTGACTTTTATGGATCAGCAAGTCTAAATTATTGATCATGTGATCATTGTCATGGCCTTCCCCAGTTTGTTTTGGAATGTTGTCAATTCATGCATAATAAGGTCTCAAAACTGGAAAAAATGCTATGTTGCCCTTTTCTGTCAAATCAATAATCGTGCAAAAAATTTGTCTTTTTTAACAATCTTTAATAATTATCTATATCTGGTCCGGCAGCTTGGGGCATTAGGCATCATTTTCCCTGCCCTTTTCAGTCACTGACAAAAAAATTATACTTATTTTCCCTTGTTTTTGATAATATGAATAACAAATAAGGATGGGTCATTCCGTGTATTTTCTCTTATGTGTAACGTATTAATGAATGTGTGCGTGTATCATGTACACGTATGAGATAGACTCAAAACCAAAGGTCAATGGCAGAATGTACAGCATTGCCAATAGTTGAAGCTTAACCCAGGGAGCTTACCAAGTTTGTGAGTTTACACGCCCAATAATATCCCCCGGACATTAGATATGAAGTAATTGAGTAAAATATTCACAGATTTATGTCTATAATCCTTTGATACCGTAGATTGCGCACATTTCGGCCGGTACCTACCCCTTAGCAGACAACTTTTATCGTGCACATATTGTTATTCCGATATCAATTACCCACAATTCCCCGTATGTCACTGTCCACGCACGTGATATCAATCAAATTCAGTGCTGGGCGGTATGCGTGAAATCCTGCCCATTTTCAGGTTCGCCGCGCGGGGAAACACTATATTATAATAACGATCTTTTCCATTTATCGGGGCAACATTTTTAGTTATATCGCCCAACACTAAAGAAGCTGAGTCACTGAGAAGCTCTAAAAATCGATAATGTGACATTGTTAGTAATAAGTGTGCGTGCCTTTGAAAAGATTTTGTTTCATCCGTGTACACGTTTACCACTTATTTTTTACGTGTAACGTATCATGCGTGCGTGTAACGCATCATGCGTGTAACGTGCCCAACCTTAATAACAAGATATTGAGTACACCAAAATTTTTAGTCAAAATTACCAAATTCTTTCTCTAACAATTGTAAAATTTTACAACGATGTTCAGTTGAAACTAGCAGGTTTGTCAGATTTTTTTTTTTAGTTTTTAGGTGTGCATTACAAAAAATTCTATAATTCTTTCTCCAACCATTTTGGCTCTCGAAATTTTTGCCCCAGTTAGGCCTAATTGTTTCTTTTGCCCCAATTTTGAAACTCCTGGTGCTAACACTGGATATAACTGACCACCCCCCCCCCCCCTTTTTTTTGTAACGCCAAGTGGTGCATCCTATGACTCCTCTCAGACTCCAAGTCATGGGATGGCAAATGAACTGTTATAATTATGGGACATGGTACTCCACTATGAAATTTAATTACCTAGTTAATCTGAAAACTGCTCTAGATATTAACATTATTTTCCCATTAATGATTTATGATTGTGCAGTATAAGTGTGTATTATTAGCCCAGAATATGGTAGAATTTGTAATCTAGTGAACCAAAGCTAAAAGGTAGGCTATTACAAATTCAAATTTGGGTTTTAATTTTAAAGAAAAAAATCATTCAAATTGAACTTCATCATCATATCAATAGACTTTTTCAATTTATTATGTCAATTGAATTTGTTTTCCTTTAAACCACAAAACCACACATTTTGTGGCTTAAAATGTATATTAAATGTAACCATAAACAAAAAAACACAAAAAAGACCAAACACAAAAAAGACCATTGTATAAACAAGCAGGCCAATGTTTTTTTTTAATATCCAGAAAATTATCCTGTCATATTCTTTGAATCATAAAATAGAGGGGAGCGTGGCCAAGCAGTTATAGTCCCTCCAGATGGGCCTAGCAAGCGAACGCAAGCCTACGGCGCTCGCTTGTGAGGTCCATCTAGATGGACTAAGCAGTTAGAGCGTTGGACTCGTAATCGCATGAACACACGTCATTGTACTCACAACACCATTTTCATGGGCCGACAAACAAAAGGTCCCGTCACATTACAATCTTTTAGTATTATCACGATACCAGATCATAACTAAAATGATGACAAGAATATACAGTACATTTATTTAGTGTAATTTTCAAGTCATGATTTGAAGTCTATCACAGGTTACAGCCGATTTTGATGACTTGTTTACATCACAAACTACTCCGACCCCACCAAGATGGCGGCGAAAACGGTCTGCGTGCATGGTGCGTATCGCGTCGTGCAAACCCTCTATATTTAGCAAGCAACTTGTCTCATCATTCATTCAAATATGATACCCTGTATATATTACTTCTTATAATGGCCCACCACAGTAAATAAAGATGCGTTCGCGGTACTGCATTTCTAAAATCAGCAAATTTGACTGTCCTATGAATATGAAATGGCTATATGTTTGGTCAATATATTGTTCTAATTAAAGATTTGGGTTATTTAAAGTTACTCCAATGCCATTTTTGTACTTTGGTAAAATTTTAAAGCTTCCTCCAAAATGCATGTGATTCTAGTTCTACAGTAAGTCAATGGGAAGCTAATTTGTGGTGTGGCCAAGTCTGGGTGTGGTGTGTCATAAAAGTATTTCACATCTATGGTTGAAGTATCTTGTAGATGTGGTTATCATGCATGATGCATTTGGTTGAATATTTTTTGTCACAATTTAATGGCTATTTTATTCGTATACTTGATTGATCATTCATAAATGTGTACCGCCGCGGCAAAAGGGTGCAGTTGTCGGCTCGTACATGTTGCTCCTTGTAGCATATCTAATGTATGGTATTTGTATACATCAGATATGCTACAATGAGCAACATGTAGGAGTCGACAACTGGACCCTTTACTGCTCATGTGACACTGCTGTTTGATGAGCATGTCATCTAATCAGTTACCATTCCATAATCAATGAAAACTAAAAGAGATTCTATGTCATTTGGTGAGGGGTTTAATTTTTTTTTAATAGAATAAATTACACGAAACACCCACAATAACATTTCTAGTTTGGCAAATTTAAAAGTAATGGCAAATGTAGGTATCTGCGAAATGCTAAGCATTTAGCATTTTGCAGTATAAAACATATCTTTCTCTGGAGATGTATTTAGTATTTCAGTTATATAGGGATGTGACACACACAAATAACCCCATTTTGCATTTCAAACTTGTACACTTGCACAAAACAACCCCTTTTTGCATTTTGACAGTACACTTGCACAAAATAACCCCTGTAATGTTTTTAGAACATTAAGAAAACTCCATTTAGGCAATAAGGCCCTAATGGTATAATACCTGAATCTAGAGAAATTAATGCTTTATAAATGATAAGATTTCTTACTCTTGTGCGTATAATGTGATTAAAGGTGAATTCTAAAAGTACAAAAAGTATACCTTTTTTACAAAATCGAGTACATCATCATCAAAAAAGACCCTTTAAAAAAATTGTGTACGTTTATGTCAGTGAACCTAGTTTCAAAATAGACCCTTTTTTGCGAAAAATGGAGCGATCATATGCACACATGGATGTTTTTTCAACTTTCTTAGCAGCAGCATGGCCCTACCAACATAAACTTGAGTCACCATCAGGCCAAAAAAAAAGTTCTTGACTTGCCCTTTGCGACCGACCCAAAATTTGCAAAATTTAGGGTCGCTTTTTTATTTAATTTTTATATTTTTTGGTGAACTTTTGCTTATTTCAACAGTGAATTTCATAAAATTGCATAATATTTGGTTTGAGTTTACAACAATATTTACAAAATGTTATATTTTTGTATGAAACAAACATAAATCTTGAATGAATAAAGCATGCAACATTTATATAAACTATTTTACACAGTTTTTCTTGGTCCATTTTGGGAAAAAAGAAAAAAAAAAGAAAAAAAAAAAGATCCGACCGACCGACCGACCCACATTTTCACCACTAAAGGGCAAGTCAAAAATTTTTTTTGGCCTCAGGGTTGTTTTTTGTTAACATTGCCTATGTACACATCAGATAATGTAAGAAAATGTATTCTACAAAGTAGGTTGAAAAAAAAGGGTCTTGAGGTTTTGTTTAACGCATCTTACAATATGCCATGTTGAGTGGTCATGCAATATTTGAGTGCTCCATGTGTGATTAATTGTATGCCTATCCATTAGAAGGAGAAAAGCAAAACATGTTGTCTGATGTATTCCCCAATGTATTCTCATTCTTAGTCACAAGTATTTTCATCAGACTTTATGTAATTTTATAATTTTTGTAAGAAATCAAATAAATCACGTATTTGAAATTATTTCCTTCAAGATAGAATCCTAACTTGAACAGGAGCACCTGCACCTATTGAAAAAAAAATCACAAAAAAATAGGAAGAACCAGATTTATTTTTCAGGGGAGGGCCCAGAGCAAAAGTAAATTATTAACGGGAAAGAGGCAAGACTAAAACAGTAATCTCCCACATTCTTAACTCAGAAATCCACTTTATAATTTTGTTATTTACTACTTTGAAAGCCAAGTGCCATTGAAATCTAAAAAGACATCATAATGTTACTTCTTCTATTGCAATTTTAAAGACCTGTAATAGTATAATTGCTATGATTTGTAGAATGTGATTTAAAAAGGGAATTTACCTACATGTTAGTTGGCTTATTATTTTTATGAGGTTTTAAAAGACTGCTTAGAAAAATGTTTGAATATATGACTGTATTTTTTGAAAATAAAGTTCAATAATCTTCTGTTTCCTAAGATTTTCTCCAACTGTTGAGACTACTTAAAAAATGCACATTTTTTCCCAAAAAATTTCCTGAAAATACAAAATCTGAGTATCAAATCTGCAAAATGTTGCTGTTTTCCACAGAGTGGGAGAATTATGTCCTAGACTTTTTCCTACAAAAATTAATAATAAAATGCAGTGTACTTTATTTCCAATAATAACTTGGATGAAAGAGTCAGTATTCTTCCTCTCTATAACATTTTCCACTGAGTTTAACTTATGACCGTAAGCTTCTTCCTTATTGCAATAGCATTTCTATTTTGAATTTTATTTCCTCATCAAAACTGGCAGTGGAATTGTTGCGATGAATAGAACCTGGGGAAAAGAACTAAATATGGACATTAGGAAAAGGGTGATTTTTAACACATTTTAGTAATAACAAAAAGACTTGTCAATCTTTATATCAATTTTATATAGCAAGCACAGATGAAAGTATGAAAGTGAACTTAGTGAAATTGATCAGTATTTTTCTCAGCTAACAATCATTCTTCAAGCTGTGTTGGCATATAATCAGCAAGAATATCAAGCCTTGCTCGTCGGTTCTACCTTTGATGAAGAACTCAAGAACTGCTTAGCCTATTTTGCTCTGGATTTCACCAAATAAAAGGTCTAACACATAAAGACCAAATACCTGATTAGTGATGTTCAATTTCTCTCACTGCAGAGGGGAGGGGTGTTATAGATGTGTATATGAGTTAATTTTTTTATACTGTAGTAGTCCCATTGGAATGAAGTAAAATCAATTCAAGTTATAAAATTGTTGATCATTCCCAGGAATGCTCCGAATTTTACCGACGAAAGACAAAACCCTAGAAATTGTTATTCTGAAATAATATATTTCATTTTCAGCAATTCAAGAATAGAAACCAATGCAAAAGTAATACATATTTATTGGTTCACACTGTACGTATTGTACGAGTGATGGTCGATAAATAGTATTTCTAGTGGACTAGCCTATGATAGGATCAATTTGGGTATTAATTGAAATTTATTATTGATATGCAGCGCATTAATGGAAAAACAATGACAGAGATAACACATAATTAGGTACACATGCACTGCCACAAAACCAGATTGA
>JXSR01S013335.1:250683-263533 GCA_000969725.1 Ophiothrix spiculata
TTCAACTATAGAGGGGAGTATTTATCGTTGTCGACAATGATAATTAAAAGTAAGAGAATATCTAAATATTTTGATATATAGGGTTTGAATTCAACAATGAAACTTTGCATGCTGTCATTATTACCACTCATACTTCAAATGATGCAAAAATCTCAAAATGTTTGTGCAAAAGTTTGGGGATGATTGTGAACTCGTCCAATGCCTGTTAACATGGAATGAAACTAAATTGTCATTTATATAGAACTGACTGAGAACATCAGTGGTCAAAAACAGAATACCATTAAAAATCATCATTACTGTTCATCACCTGTAGTTAATTTAGTCTTCTCATAAGGAAAATGATTTAATGTCTATTTACTTTTAATCACATATACATTTATAGGCCCGACTCACTAATTATATAAACAAAGCATGTCTACCATTAGTCCACTGCCCTAAATCATAACACAAGCATGCTACAGCTTATGAACATCTACAAATAAATAATATGAAATCAAAGGATAACTTAACTGCCTTGGACGTAAACAAGAGATGCAAAATTGCACCAAGTGTTTCATAGTTTTCATATAATTGATACACTCAACCCAACATATCAATTGATTAGTCTAGTTAACATGGCTTCTGACCTATAAAAGAAACATGATTTTGCATTTTACTGAAACCGAACCATCATTTGAAAACCTTATTTGCTGGAAGTGCCAAATATAGCTGCGCTGTTAATGCTGATGTAAAAAATTTCTACGCTAACAAAATATAACTAGTGTGACAACTGTATGCATATTTTCTTCTTTTAAAAGTATCTGTGAGCAGGGCAGACAAAAGTTATCAAGATGAGGCTTTTTCGATTACAAAAACAAAACATGAAAAATAAAAATCATACGTACGCGTCAATGTGTGTGAAGGTCGGTCAGTTTTACTTCTGCTTTGTTTCTGCCCCATTTTGGCATTCACACAATCCTTTCCTATTCCTTTAACCAATACAACTGCAGTATACTCCTAGGTAAGCCCTTAAATCCTGATGAAACTTATCCTCCTGTGTATTTGTTACCTACTCCCATCACTGAGTGTCACTACTCGGCATGGAGAATACTTAAGCAATGATTGATGGATAACTTGCAACACAGATCTGTATAGTTTACAGAGAGAGACAATCTACAAACTTGTCACTGGCAAATTATATCCTTTTGCAAAAAGCAGGACTGATTTTCCAACATTTTCTGCTCAGTTTTCTTCCATAATACAAGTAAATGTGTTAGCAAACACATGCATATCAATATAATGCAATTACCAACTTGTTGAAATGATGTTGCTTAAATACTGGCTACGTGCAAAACTGTTGAATTCACTCAATTTATTCCCTGTTTATTTCTGCCTCTTCTCGGGGCTCTTTTGTCAACTTCTTATTCTGAATTATATATCCACTTGTGAAATCTTGCTGAATCAACTTCAATTTCTAATTTAACATATAAATGCATTGATGAAAATTGTCTACGTGCAAAATTCTTGTAAAGTTATGTCTAGCTGTGATTCTAGAGAGCTTCAACAGGTATTCTTTGCTGAGTACCGCTGTTTATACCAAAGTCTGATTTTCTATTTAGCAAACATTGAGTATAAATTTATGTTATTTTCTAGGTTATTCTACTTGGCACATTTCTTGTAACAGCTATTCGCAGTCTTATCCAATATTCTGAATTCTATTGTCAATGTCTAGCTTGGCAGATGAAAGCACTTAGTTTATATTGGTTGAAACTGGAAGTCACAAAATCCACATGAATATACTATTTCCTTCACTGCAGAAAGTTCTGCCAATAGTCATACAGACAAAATTCAATTGATCAGCACATAAATGGTATAGTAGCTTGCCTGAAACTACCTACACAGAGATCACTTGTCATTTTGTACATAAATGTCATCAATGAAAACATCCTATTTCACAAAAAGAGCTTTAGATTTAGCAAATGGTTCATATGTACCAGGAGTTTTGGTTTACAGTACTCCAGCATTCTGTAAATTCAATTACTATGTTTCAAAGAAACATAAAAACTGCAAAGATTAGAAAAATAAATCTACGCTTAATAAAATTCACCTGAAAAGCTGTTAGTAGGATTCTAATTTAGAGTGTATTGAAGTGGTTCAACTTTTGTATCGATCTTGTTCACTTTCAGTCAAAATTGTGGAAGTTTCCTTTTGTAAATTGTTTTTTTGAAAAGAATCTAGTTGCTGCATCTGAATGCACCTGCCCAAAGTTGAGTCTGGTGCTTGAAAAAGTCAATTATCTCCATTGCTTAGTCCAAGTTTTAAATGAATTTCTCTTTGTAAACTGTTTCTGAGAAGAATACAGCTATATAAAGGGGAGTCTGATGCTTAGAAAGTCATTTATCTCTATGCTCTGTCCAACACAGGAGGAAATGCTCTTACTTTGAAAGGGTTTTGTACGAAAAATCCTCTGATATACAAAACCCCTTGTCAGGTCACATTTTAAATTACAAATCTATAGTTCCATGATCCACTGTATTCATAAAAATGAACTTAGTGTAGCAGTAATGTTAGAGAAAAATAAATATTTCACTTCACTTTGACGGAGAAAAGTATGTCTTATCACGTAAAGCATTTAGCATAGATAATAATAAATTGGTGTGTCAAGCGCTACCAAGAAATCCATTAGCTCATGATTTATTACATTGTACAAGACAAGCATAAAGATGTTCAAATGAGCAACAGGTTTTTAGAAATAAATTGATAAAATCATGCATCCATCATTCTTCAAAACAATGAACATTTAGGAGATTGTTCTTCTGTTCTTCGATGAATCCACTTACGTGTCATAACAAAGCAACAAACATAAATAAATTTCTGCATCAAAATCATGTGTTGCCTGAGATGAAAAATGAAATACTAACCAGTTTGAAAATATAATATTCATGTGATTTTATATTTCATATCGTAGTTATTCCATAAGCTTACCAAGAAGCAGAGTTAATTGTTTAATTCAATCCAGGCATATCTTCAATGGAATGTAGAAAAACTCATATCATTTTTACATGATAGTAAGATATGCACATAAATTACACAATAGGTTTACAGGATTAATGAAGTATTCCGCTGATTTATTTCTGGAATGTGCTGTCAACAATTGAAACAATTTTCATCACATTATCCGCATCATCAAATTGATCATAGAATAATGTATATACTATGGAAAAGTCTCATCTCATTTTGTCTTCCTCATCAATTCTTCTGTGCCATCATGTACTGAAAAACTATCAACACGTATTCTCACTCAGTGACGCAAGAGATATATGTTGAATGTAGTCACGGATAATGAGAAAGCTTTTAAGTAATCCATATTTTTCATGAACTTAAGGGATATAAAGTGAAGCCTTGTTTAACCACTACATAGCCATCCAAGATGATGAAGCATTGTAACACTGGATTTCATACTCAAATTTGACAACCTGCAGATTGCTTGATCAAAACAGTAAGCTTTGGCTACATATGTAACTCCCTATTTAACCTGTAGTTTGTTAAGTCTATGATGTAGCAACAGTCCAATATTATACATACACCAGTCACTGGTAATGTCATTCTCCACTTCATAGCAAAGTATATCCTACATAGCTGGTGTCCAACTGTTTTGATAAGATAGATAAATCCTACACTAAAGATTGCTTAAAATTATTTTCACATTAGAAATCAAAATTTGAAGTTATCTTCATGAGTTTTAAATAATCAAGATAAAACATGATGACAAGAATATGCACTTTTTTAGAAAACATAAGCATGACTTTGAATCTGAAGTCCAATAGCAAAAATTCATCTGTAACACGCAGACTTTACAAAAAATGCTTTAAAATCACATTCAGTATAGCAGTGGGTTTCTTCAATGACAGAAAATGCGTTGACTTTGAATTTGAAGTCCAATAGCAAGAATTCATCTGTAACACGCAGACTTTACAAATAATGCTTTAAAAATCACATAGTCAATATAGCAGTGGGTTTCTCCAATGACAGAAAATGGTTTAATGTAAAAGAACATTTCCAGTCCAGGCCAGCATAATAAATTCAACATATTAGTCCAGAAGCATTTGTTTAGTAACAGCTGAAACGACCACTAATCAAATAATAATAGTAATTACAATTTTGCCGGTAGTATAAACAACCCAACATTGGAAGTAAATACCATACTGTCTCTTACTGTGTGTTGTCGTGCATATGGTCTGCATACAAATACACTACTGACTGACTGGCTGAGTCTGAGGCACTACTATTACTACACAGGGAGATAATTTTTCAATGAGTGACTGGGTAATACTACTATACCACCAGCGATGATACACAATTATTAACACTGCAGGAAATGTTCATGGGTTCAATTATAACTTTTTTGTCATTTTCAAACCAGACATGACATTTTTATATTTGTTAACAATAACTACAAATGTGAGGTGTGTTTTCAGTCAAGAAATTTTGACGAAATAAGAAAAATATTGTTTAAAGAATCCTATCGGCCCTGAATCATTCATGATTCTTTTATTTCTTTTTAACTTTTGTGTACTTATGGTCTGCATACAAAAACACTGACTGACTGACTGAGTCTGAGGCACTACTATTACTAAAGAGGGAGATAATTTTTCAATGAGTGACGGGTAATACTACTACACCACCAGTGATGTTGCACAATTATTAACACTACAGGAAATATTCATGGGTTTAATTATAACCTTTTTTGTCATTTTCAAACCAGTATGACATTTTTATATTTGTTAATAATAACTACAAATGTGAGGTGTGTTTGAAAATTTGATGATATAAGTAACCATCTAAAATTGTTCCTATAGAATCATATTAGACCTGAATTATTCATGATTCTTTAATTTCTTTTTAACTTTTGTGTAGTATTATTAATATTTTCTTTATTACTTATTTGTGTAAAATAAAATAATTTTGTTTTGACTTCATTTGTGTGTTATTTTAGAAATACTGTATTAAATGCTCTTTAAGAGTCAAAAAGAAAAAAATCTAAAAATTAAGCTTAGTATCAATCTAAAAAAATATGTTTTTGTCAAAAGTGTCCAAATTTTTCTTCTATAGAATATAACAGTTTTAGCACACTGCTTGACATACTACTTAAATAGATGCAATACATGATAGCACTATATCGGAATTTTAGCATTAAACTCAAAACTAACCAGCACAGTAGGATAAGGTAATTAGAAATATTGGCTAGTCTGTAACAGGAAGGGGTACTGAGGCTATTGCCTATTAGTACAGCTATCATCTGTAGATAACTGTTAGAACTCGCTTGCAAAGTTCTAGGAGGCTTGGCTAGTGTGTAACAGGAAGGGGTACTGAGGCTATTGCTGATTAGTACAGCTATCATCTGTAGATAATTGTCACAACTCACTTACAAAGCTCTAAGAGGCTTGGCTAGTCTGAACAGGAAGGGGTACAGAGGCTATTGCCGATCAGTACAGCTATCATCTGTAGATAATTGTTAGAACTCACTCACTAAGCTTTAAGAGGCTTCATACTGTTGCACAAGAGATGTCATCTCTTAATTTCTAGTGTCAGATGTGCCTGTGCCTTGTCAGTGGAGAATGTCCCATGCAATATGTAGCTATAGCTTTTTGTACTTAAATCCAACTTTAAGATAAAAAATTTCAACAAGCTAAGTCACTCAAATATTTATTGGTAACTACTTTTTAAATTCATTATACTTAATCTAAAACCATTCCATTTGACTTTGAAGTTGCATACAAAGTATGTTGTGAGTATACAGCAACTAGCGTAGGGTCTGGATATGGTCACTGGTGGCCAGTGTTCCCGCTAAGGATTTTGGTTTTGCACCAAAGCGACATACTAAGAAAAAAATAGAACTCCCCATCAACAATTTTAGAAAGATCACCTCAAAAATAAAGAATAATTTTGAATATAATCTGATTGACTGGAATAAGTGAACGTTGTGTATAACCAAAACCCTATATTGGTGGTTTTTGTTCTGGGAACCCTTTGCGCCATTTTTTTTAGCTCCTGCGCCAATTTCGCGACGTATGGCCTTAGCGGGAAAGCTGCTAGTGGCTCTTGACCTGACAGGTTTGTGGTGATCATAATTGAACCGCTCATGGAAAATTGTATTTTAAAGTTGATAAATTGATCGTTGCATATAAAATCTTTAATAAAAGTATAAACATTCTAAGATTGATTCCTAAATGTATTTGACATGCTGATATAGTGTTGATTAATAGTGAACTCATCATTGATCACACACTGAGCAATTTACAATCCCAGCATTTGTGACTTATTAGCACCAGGAAGGCTTGCAGGCATGAAGTAAGTTCTGGTCAGTGTGTCATTTGATCACTATCTATCAGCTAGAGATGATCAACAGTGACTCTTGACCCTGTAGTGAACTTCAGATTTCACATTTTATTTGAAAATAGATCAAACTTTAGTTATTGATGCAAGATTGTTACAACAAGGGGTGATTTCACTAACGTTTATGGATGATCGCTAACCCCGGTTATGATCGCCAACTCCAAAAATGATCGCTAAATTGTTAAAAATCCCCGCTATTTAGCGATCATTTTTGGAGTTAGCGATCAAAACAGGGTTAGCGACCATCCTTACAGGTTAGTAAAATCAGCCCCTGGTCTTTAATGATTCTTGAAAACTAAAACAAAATACTGTACTAAACAATTTGAGCATCATCAATTAAGAATCTAAGCCTTTATTCCTTGTAAACTGTTGGCAAATAATTTTATTGTTGCAACTGTAGATCATGAAGTAAATCTTATAAATGATAATAACTATCTTCACACAACATTTGCCATTGTTTGAAAGATTACAATATATTCAAAAATGTCAAAACCAGCAAATAATACATCCTGGTACATCAATCATGACTTGTAGTGCAAAAACGATCTCACAATTTCAGACCACGCTGTGTAAAAAATAAGGTAAATAAAGAAATCTCTCAGTTATTGGCACATTTTGTACACTTTACAATAATATATAATATAAACTGAACATTTTCTTGCGATTAATATTGCAAGGAATTTCAAGTTAACGATTAGAGTTTCTGATCAATATCTTTTAGGAAGTAATGGCTCTTGACCTTAACAAGATTGTTGTAATTTTTTATCTCATTATAAGATCAGTATGACCTTTTAGCAGGCAAAGTGCAATCTACAATTGTCGCTATATTAATTCTGACTTCTGTAACATACAGAAGTGCTGGTATGACATGTCCCTGGTCAGAGTGTCAACATTTATTGGTGATAAATTGGAACACCAAAACTGCAAATCTATTTGTTAAATTTTAAATACAACTAATTGAATTAGTGCATTGAACACTTCTTTGGTAACTTTTAAACGTTCCGACAAACTCCTATCACGACTACACCATTTTATATCACGACTTCCAATTCAAATATTGCTGAAGGGCTTATAACTATAATCTTCCAATAGAAAATATGACACATATGAAAATCTCTAGATTTCATCCAATCTCTTCCTTAAGGCATACACCTGTGATCTACTCAGGAACGATTGCAATATTTTTTCTCAAAGGATCTTAGTCAGAATGTTTCATTTTTTCCCTTTTTTTTTGAGATTTTAATAAAAATAGTACTCACATTACTTTTATAATTCATTCATGTGAAATTTATATTACTACTGTAACATGTTTTGTCTTAAAGATATAAATGAAAATGTGTGTAAAAATGGTAACCATTAACAAATATACACAGCAAAGAAAATACAGTTGTGAAATGCAGAATTATTGCTGGACTAATGTGAGTGAAATTTGAATGTAAAGGTGCGTTTACACTATGAGGACAAGAAACAGAGACCTACGGATTGCAGTTTTGAATTTTCAGCCCGTCATCGTTAGTCAAAGTCACTTAACGCTCACACAATCCACTAGCCACACACACTATCGTTACTATCAGCTGTTTTCAGTTGCAAGTTATGTTTAGTTGTAAGTCCGTTACCCTCTGTTGAAGACAAGTCGTCACAGTGTAAATGCACCTTAAAGCCTCTTTAGTACCGTACACTCCAGGTCAAAAGTGTTTGCGCACAAAACCTTTAACCAGCCATATCTCGTGAACCGTTCATCATTTGCGTCTTATTTTTTCTTATATTCTTTTTACTTATTGCGTCTATATTTTACATATATAGATCTAAAGAAATCAACAGGAATTGCATTTACCGCATTTGAAAATATGTCGTGCTAAACATACTGTATACTTTCTTCTGCACATTCAAAAACGGAGTTTATATACATAACTGCACATTTGTTGGAAAACTTATGACCTAAGAATGTTCTTTACGGTTACACGGTGATTATGAGCACTGAACTAATAAACTACATAAGTAAATAGCAAAAAGTGTGTGTTAAGTATTTGTATATGGTCCAGGAAATCGGCCATTTTTATGGTTATGGAAGATCGAATATCAGAGGAAACATAGATTATTTATATTGGATACATTAGGCACATGAGTCTTGGTCGTTTGATATAATAATTCCATTTTTGTCCATATTTAAGCATGCGCAAACACTTTTGACCGGGAGTGTATATCTTTTTCACATGAGAGAAAACAAAACTTTTTATTAGCAATCAGACAATTCTCCTTTAAGAATTAGTGGTAAGAGATGTCCCTTATTCAATCTTCTGATCTGTGTAAAATAAGTATGGGTTTGGTAAAGTTAAACTACAACAAATTAGATTGGCAAATTAGGTCAAAATGGTTCACTCTTATTTCAGGTCAAAATTATGACTCGGATGCCTAGTCACTCTTTTTTCACTCCAATCCGAGTCAAATTTCGACATTCGGAGCAGTTCCGAGTCTTCGTATAAAACAGGTACTCGGAATCTGGGTCAAAATAGTGTATCCCAGACAACATAAACACAACAGAAAATATATACCTTATTTAAGCGGCTCTACTAAACATCTCAGAAAGTGTAAGTCCACTATTTGAGGCATACTTCAAAGCTAGTCATTGCTCTCTCGACTACATAAAGGTACCTCATGATGATGTGACATTGCCCTAGTACCATATGGTCGGGTTCCCTTTAAGAAAGCCTAGAGATGCTGATTTTTTAAACCTAATAGTTATTACCCTGATCCGAGTCAATTTTGACCCCAAATTGGGTCATTTAACTTGACATGTCATTCAAGTTTGATTCGGAAGTCCGGGTCATTTTGACCCTGTCTGGGTCAAATTTGACCCTGCATAAATAAGAGTGTTGGAGATTGGTAGTGGATACCATTTCTAATCTTCTGCTGTGTCAGTATCTCAAAGAATGTATGATTTTTTCCAATTCAAAATTAAAAGCACTGTGCGTGTCTGTGTGTTTCCAAATACAGGAGGTACTCGCCATGTACAGATTCCAATTATTTTTAAAGAGAAAGCATGCATTTGCAAGTGTCATGAGTTGGGACCATGGCATAATGAAAAAAAAAAAAAAAACACACTGACAGAGTTAATTGAACATCTGACCAACCCAATTGAAAAACAAAATAATGTTTGACAATCAACTATTTTTCTTTGTCAATTTAGACTATGGTCACAAAAACTCGTACGAACAGTTACGAGCAGTGTTTAGTCCATCTAATAGGACCACGCGACACCCTTGCTGCTAGCTTTGCTCGCTGCTTGTGGTCGTTTTAAACGGACTAAACACTGCTCGTAACTGTTCGTACGAGTTATTGTGACCATAGTCTTAAATTTAACTGAATTAATTTGCATTGCATGAAAATTAGGTTGTTTACATGTTACTGTATAAGTTCCTTTTTGTTCATATAATAATGGAAAATGGAATAAATGCTTTATTATTGGGGACATATGGGTAAATTATATCAAGTAATCATATAATTGTGTCAGATGTTGCAATTAAATGTTACAAAGGTCTACGGATATTCAAAATTTGTAAGGTAGCTCTAACGGCTATTTACACATGTCAGAAAATTGGCTATAAAGTGAATAGCTTTTGGGAATGGGAACCAAAATGTGGTTCCATTTAAAGAAAACCCTTCAAGGGTAACATATATTAAGTTTTATAATATTCGGCCAATTTCTTTCTGTTTTTCTTTATTTTTAGAAAATTCCCTAAAAAATCAAGAGTTTTTGAATGTTCATGTCAAGAGGGAATGTGCTATGACATTCAAATTTTTAGGGGCTGGTGAAGGATTAAAATAGCTAAATTCTCTCATGGGCTTTTTGCAATAAAGTGTTTTATTATCAAGAAAAATTATTTTTTAGTTCCTAAATTTAGGCATATTTTCAAACACCTATAAAATTTTCTAAAAACACTTAAATTTTAAAAGCCAACGAGATATTGTTGCAAATTTGATAAGCTTTCATTTGACACCTTGCTTGTTAAAATTGAAGCATGGGAAGTATGAATGAAAATTCTGACTATTCAGTGTTTCTAGAAATTAACACAATAACATTTGGGAAGTAGAAACATTAGACATCTCTCGTTCGTAAACGATGAAGGGAATTTTATCAAAACACAATTTATAACAATCTGTGATCAGTTTGCAATGCAAAGAAAAAAAAAATAGTTACATTTGTGAACTACTGCCACAGAAATAAATTCTTTTGTAAATAGTATTATTTTCAGAAATTTGTCAAATTTTGTGAAATTTTCATGGTGGCCAAATTTTCCGTGTACAAAGTGTATGGGAAATTTGAAAATTAAAAATAGCATAACTCAAAGACGCTTCGATGGAAAAAAAAAAAAATCAAAATTTGGAATACAAGTTTTTTTCATCATTCTGTCTGCACATTCTGTGAAATTTTGAACCAATTCTGTGCAGGACACCGTAGCCGTTAGAACCACCTTAAGAATTTGTAAGTTATCGGCAAGATCATGTGTCCTTTCAACTCTATAGAAATTATTCAAAAATGAAAGTTGGTCTTGTTATGATAAGAAAAAAATGATGGGAGGAAATACATCCACAAATTTATGTCTTCTGTGGTTAGAACAGGAATATGTTGCATCAGGTTATAATCTCCTAGTTTGCATTGGCAATACCAGCACACAATTTATATGATAATTTCTATTAGTATACCTGATATAGCTGCCGGCCCAAAATTGATGAAATTGAACACATAACTTGCAGGCAGTTTAACAGGTTGATAGGTCTCACAAGGAAAAGAGAGTGTGCTTTCAATCATGCTTTCCATTAGGCAAAAAACAATTGTTGTGTTGCTCTTTTCCGACTGACCCAAATCTGGCAAAAATCGGGTCGGGATTTCCCCCTTTTTTCTTTTTACAATTTTATCTATTAACGAACTGTTTCTAGCACAGAAACTCACAATAAATGTGTTATATTAACAAATCTTTGGTGCCCTGTCAGAAATAGATGATAAATGATCTTGTTATGTCGTTTTAGAGATTTTAAAGGTCAAAATCTCCTTCAGGAAAATTAAAAAAAAAATCCCGACCGACCGACCGGACTTCAAAATTTTCCCCTAATGGGCAACACAACTATTTTTTTCTTGTCCTTATTGAAAAGAGGGGGAGGGTGGATAAGTTATATATTGATAGATCATACCAAGTGTGAAAGTGGCCTGGGTTTTTACTGATGTGTAAACTATCAGGTTAAATATCAAGCATGCTTTGTTAAATTAAACAACAGCTCACAAGTCACAGGGCCAAAAGAAATACTTGCTCTCACTATATTTGTGATGGCTCATCCCGAAAGAGGGGAACTTTGCGACAGAACACTTTTCAAGAAACTGATGAAAATAGCCAGCATCAAAAAATAAAGAAAATAATAAGAATTTTCAGCAGATTTTCTGCTGTAACATTTGATCACCTTGATCAATTTTAACAAGTTAAAGTGTCATTTTAAAGCTTAGAAAAATGCTGTAACAGATGAAATGATAAAATCAAAATTGATATCATCTGCAAAATCCCCCCCTTTGGGGTGAGCCATCACTTTTAAGTCACATCGCTTTTTAATTCTGATCTGTTATAAATTCTATTAGGTTTAGCATAGAATGATTATAGACCGGGAGGGGTACTTAGTACAAAGGTGATTACAGGGATGTGCCTCCAACATAGGATAGCAAAATCAGGCTAGTTGGTATGCCAATAGGTACTTTTTCTTTGCATTTTTATGAGTCATTTTTTTTTCAAATTTTCAAAAATTTGCACCGGTGGCACTAATGTGGAATTTTTTTTAATTTTCGAACAAAATTTTGTTTTGGTATATGGATGGGTCTCTTTTTCTTGAAAATGTGTATCTATATGGATGTTACTTCCCAGTGGCACACCCCTACCGAAACAATACCCCCCCCCTCCCCTTGGATTCTAGTAAGAAGATAGTATGAGAATTTCAACAACTTACCTGTAAGTTTGCCAATAAGGATGAGATGACACGGCACACAAAATATGAAAGAAAATAAAGAAAATATATCATTAGAATTCAATATACTTGCAGATTATTCAAACCAAAAAAACCTGTGAGTATTTACATGGACTCATAGCATTTATAATTTCATTTTTATTTTACATATGGTTATTGTAATTTTTATATTTAATTTTGTTATTTATGTGAAAAGATGATACCTTTTGGTCAAGCTACAACCAACATTTCACTTAATCCTGTTTATATACTTAACTGCATAGTATTTTATTCATATTTTATGGAAGTTTCTGTATGTGATTAGTGACACATTACTGAAGCATTCTAATATCTAAAAACAGGGAGCTTTTCTGTAAATTTAAGGAAAATGATTTCACTAATATTCCATTTGCAGTCAACAGATAAGAAACGGGCATTACTATTATAAGGCCCAGCATCTGATATCCGCGTAGCCCTTTTTTTCCAAACC
>JXSR01S013335.1:274288-297019 GCA_000969725.1 Ophiothrix spiculata
AAGTATGTTGTGAGTATACAGCGACTAGCGTACGGTCTGGATATGGTCACTGGTGGCCACTGTTCCCGCTAAGGATTTTGGTTTTGCATCAAAGCGACATACTAAGAAAAAAAAAATACAACTCGCCATCAACAATTTTGGAAAGATCACCTCGAAAATAAAAAACAATTTTGAATATAATCTGGTTGACTGGAATAAGTGAACGTTGTGTATAACCAAAACCCTATATTGGTGGTTTTTGTTCTGGGAACCCTTTGCGCCAATTTTTTTAGTTCCTGCGCCAATTTCGCGACGTATGGCCTTAGCGGGAACACTGCTGGTGGTTCTTGACTTGACAGGCTTGTGGTGATCATAATTGAAATGATCATGGAAAAATGTATTTTAAAGTTGATAAATTGATCATTGCATATAAAATCTTTAATAAAAGTATAAACATTCTAAGATTGATTCCTAAATGTATTTGATATGCTGATATAGTGTTGGTTAATAGTGAACTCATCATTGATCACACACTGAGCAATTTACAATCCCAGCAATGTAATTTGCGACTTATTTTAGCACCAGGAAGGCTTGCAGGCATGTAGTAAGTTCTGGTCAGTCTGTCATTTGATCACTATCTGTCAGCTAGAGATGATCAACAGTGACTCTTGACCCTGTAGTCAACTTAAAATTTCACATTTTATTTGAAAATAGATCAAACTTTAGTTATTGATGCAAGATTGTTACAGCAGGGGGTAATTTCACTAACGTTTATGGATGATCGTTATATAACCCCGTTATGATCGCCAACTCCAAAATGATCACTAAATTGTTAAAAAACCTCGCTATTTAGCGATCATTTTTGGAGTTAGTGATCAAAACAGGGTTAGCGACCATCCATACACGTTAGTGAAATCGGTCCCTGGTCTTTAACCTAAAACAAAATACTGTGCTAAAGAATTTGAGCATCACATAGTCAGCCTCCAAACAAAATTTTCCCTACCAAACATTTGGTTTACCAAAGTACTCTCCAGAGTACTTTGGTAAACTTTAAAGGCTTTTCCCAAAAACGAATGAGATTTGGGAAATACAAAACGTGGCTCTCGGTGATGGGGCGGTATTACCTTCAACGCACGGTATCTCAAAACATTTGCCTTGATGGTGCATATTTTTCATCATTTTTTTCTAAAAAGAGATCTAATCAATTAAGAAAAACCAGTGTGGAAGAAACCAGTTGCTTTATTAATGAGTTCTCAGGTGTTTTGGGGAAGTAATTTTGTACAGTAAGTCAATGGGAAGCTATTTTGTGGTGTGCCGCCTTCTCTTCATTTAAAAGAGCTGCATCTCATTAATGGGCTGTCTATCTCTCACAAAGTCAGCCAAAGTACATTTGTTGCTGTTGCAGTGGCACATAACATGTTATTGATATAATTAACCTCTTACAGCTCAACAGAGAGAGGAGTTCTCTGGCAGTATGATAACTTTGATGGCACAGTGTCTTACCACAGATACACAGCGTTTGTAAACAAGCTTAAAATTAGATAGAGGGTATACTTTGTTTCTGGTGTGTCATTGAAATCTGCAGTAATTCTGTTGATAAGCAACCAGATTTACATTTGAAACTGATTTGCGATTACTTTTTCACATTTTGCATTATTAGCATACTGTAATTGATGAATAATGCTTCCTAAAAATATGGTAGGTGCATTTTAACTACCCTGAGTTTTATTAACACATACTGCAGGGTATACCTCAGCCTCACGATTAAGTGCTATAATGCCTTTTATATAGTTTTTCTTTGATTTACTAGAGATATAAAGAAAATAAGAAAACAAATAAATACTTGAGGCAAACAACTATGACAATTTGATATAAAACAAACACATTTCCAAAATTTTATGAATTCAGTCTTCAGTCCACTGCACTAAATCATAACACAAGCATGCTACAGCTTATGAACATCTACAAATATATAATATGAAATCAAAAAGGTTACTGCCTTGGATGTAAAATAGAGATGCAAAATCAACCAAAAGCTTCAAGCATATAATCGATACACCAACCCAACATTTCAATTGATTAGTCTAGTTAACATGGCTTCTAACCTATAAAAAAACATGATTTTGCATTTTACTGAAACCGAACCATTATTTGAAAACCTTATTTGCTAGAAGTGCCAAATATTGCTGAGCTGTTAATGCTGGTGTAAAAGTTTCCACGTTAACAAAATGTAACTATAGTGTGACAACTGTATCCATATTTTCTTCTATTAACTCTTTCACTCCGGAATAAAATTTTCATCATCCGTACTATTTCGACGGGAAGCTGCTCTAGAGCGGCTCACAGACACCTCACTTTATGATAGCATACAATAATTGTATAGCGCCAGGGTTGTTTTATTTGTTAATAACAATGGTAGTGTTAGATAGCTCTTTGTTATAACTACTTGCTGGCAAATTTTGGACCAATTCAGGCTTGTAGTTTTTGCTTTAGAGCAATTTGGAAAAAAAATGTGTCAAAGTATATATTCCGGCAAATCGTGCACACTTTTGCGAGCAGCTGTGAGCAGCTTGCCGGAGTGAAAGAGTTAAAATTATCTGTGGGCAGGGCACATAAAAGTTACCATAATGGGACTTAAAATTTGATAACAAAAACAAAACATTAAAAACAAAAATCATACATACGCGTCAAAGTGTGTGAAGGTCGGTCAGTTTTACTTCTGCTTTGTTTCTGCCCCATTTTGGCATTCACACAATCCTTTCCTATTCCTTTAACCAATACAACTGCAGTACACTCCTAGGTAAGCACTTAAATCCTGATGAAACTTATCCTCCTATGTATTTGTTACATACTCTCATCACTGAGTGTCACTACTCGGCATGGAGAATACTTAAGCAATGATTGATGGATAACTTGCAACACAGATGTGTATAGTTTACAGATAGACAATCTACAAACTTGTCACTAGCAAATTATATCCTTTTGCAAAAAGCAGGCCTGATTTTCCAATATTTCCTGTTCAGTTTTCTTCCATAGTACAAGTACATGTGTTAGCAACACCTGCATATCAATGTGATGCAATTACCAACTTGTTAAGAAGATGCTGCTTAAATACTGGCTACGTGCAAAACTGTTGAATTCACTAAATATATTCCCTGTTTATTTCTGCCTCTTCTCGGAGCTCTTTTGTCGACTTCATATTCTGAATTATCCACTTGTTAAATCTTGCTTATTAGTTATCAACTTTACATGTTTCTAGTTTAACATATTAATGCATTGATGAAAATTGTCTATGTGCAAAATTTGCGTAAAGTTATGTCTATATGTGCTTCTAGAAAGCTTCAACAGGTATTCTTTGCTGAGTACTGCTGTTTATACCAAAGCCTGATTTTTCTATTTAGCAATCATTGAGTACAAATTGATGTGTATTTCTACTGTTTTTAACAGCTATTCACACACTTATCCAATATTCGGAATTCTATTGTCAATGTCCGACTTGGCAGATGAAAGCAGTTATATTGGTTGAAACTGGAAGTCAAAAAATCCACATAAATATAGTGTTTCCTTCACTGTAGAAAGTTCTGTAAATAGTTATACAGACAAAATTCAATTGATCAGCACATAAATGGTATAGTAGTTTGCCTGAAACTACCTACACACAGATCACTCGTCATTTTGTACATAAGCATACATGTACATGTACAAAATGTCATCAATGAAAACATCCTATTTCACAAAAAGAGTTTTATATTTAGCAAATGGTTCAAATGTACAAGGACTTTTGATTGACAGGACTCCAGTATTCTGTAAATTCAATTGTTTATCTTTACTATGTTTCAAGGAAACATAAAAACTGCAAATATTTCAAAAAAGAAATCCAAGCTTAATAAAGTTCACCTGAAAAGCTGTTAGAGTCTAGTTCATAGTGTATTGAAGTGGTTCAACATTTATATCGATCTTGTTCACTTTCAGTTCAAATTTGGAAGTTTCCTTTTATAAATTGCGTTTCTGAAAAAAATCTAGTTGCTGCATCCCAGTGCAGCTGTCTGCCAAAAGATGACTCTGATGCTAGAGAAAGTCAATTATCTCCATTGCTTAGTCCAAGTTTTAAATGATTTTCTCTTTTGTAAACTGTTTCTGAGAAGAATGCAGCTGGAGTCTGATGCTTAGAAAGTCATATATCTTTATACTCTGTGAAACACATGATGAAATTATCTTACATTGAAAGGATTTTGTATGAAAAATCCTCTGATATACAAAAAACAGCTCATATTTCAACTTACAATTCTATAGTTCCATGATCCACTGTATTCATAAAAATAAACTTAGTGTAGCAGTATTGTTTGAGAAAAAGAAATATTTCACTTCACTTTGACCGAGAAAAGTATGTCTTATCACGTAAAGCATTTAGCATAGATAATAATGAATTGGTGTTAAGCACTACCAAGAAATCCATTAGCTCATGATTTATTGCATTGTGCAAGACAAGCATAAAGATGTTCAAATGAGCAACAGGTTTTCAGAAATAAATTGATGAAATCATGCATCCATCATTCTTCAAAACAATGAACATTTAAGGAGATTGTTCTTCTGTTCTTCGATGAATTCACTTTCCATGTCAGAACAAAGCAAAAGTGAAAACATAAACAATTTCTGCATCAATATCATGTGTTGCCTGAGATGAAAAATGAAATACTAATCAGTTTGAAAATATAATATTCATGTGATTTTACATTTCATATCGTAGTTGTTCCATTAGCTTACCAAGAAGCAGAGTAAATCGTTTAATTCAATCCAGTTATATCTTCAATGGAATGCACAAAAACTGATATTATTTTCTTACATGATAGTGAGATATGCACAACAGGATTAATGAAGTATTCCGCTGATTCATTATTGGAATGTGCAATCAACAATTGAAACAATTCTCATCACATTATCCGCATCATCGAATTGATCATAGAATAATGTATACACTATGGAAAAGGCTCATCTCAGTTTGTCTTCTTCACTGATTCTTCTAAGTCATCATGTACTGGAATAACTATCAACACGTATTCTCTCTCAGTGACGCAAGAGATATATGTTGAATGTAGTCACGGATAATGAGAAAGCTTTGAAGTAATCCATATCTTTCATGAACTTAAGCGATATCAAGTCAAGCCTTGTTTAACCACTACATAGCCATCCAAGATGATGAAGTCTTGTAACATTGGGTTCCATACTCAAATTTGACAACCTGCAGATTGCTTCATCAAAAACAGTAAGATTTGCTTTGGATACATATGTAACTTCCTAATTAACCTGTAGCTGTAGTTTGTTAATTCTATGATAAAGCAACAGTCCACTATCACATACATATGCCAGTCACTGGTAATGTCATTATCCACTTCATAGCAAAGTGTATCCTATATAGCTGGTGTCCAACTATGTTTTGATAAGATAGATTAATCCTACACTAAGCATTACTTTAAATTATTTTCGCATTAGAAATCAAAATTTGAAGTTATCTTCTTCAGTTTTGAGTGTTCCAAGATAAAACAGATGACAAGAATATGCACTTGATTAGAAAACATAAGCACGACTTTGAATCTGAAGTCCAATAGCAAGAATTCATCTGTAACATTCAAACTGAACTTAACAAATAATGCTTAACAAATCACATAAGTCTGTATAGCAGTGGGTTTCTCCAATAACAGAAAATGGTCTGTGAAAGAACATTCCCAGTCCAGGCCAGCATAATAAATTCAACACATTAGTCCAATAGCATTTGTTTAGTAACAGCTGAAACGACCACTAATCAAATAATAATAGTAATTACAATTTTGCCGGTAGTATAAACAACCAACATTGGAAGTAAATACCATACTGTCTCTTACTGTGTGTTATCGTGCTTATGGTCTGCATACAAATACACTACTGACTGACTGACTGAGTCTGAGGCACTACTATTACTACAGAGGGAGATAATTTTTCAATGAGCGACTGGGTAATACTACTACACCACCAGTGATGATGCACAATTGACCCTAGAACTAAAAGGGGGTTAAGTCACAAAATCTTGGAAATTGAGTTGTGTCAATTTCCTACTACAGAATTCTCATTTCTACATTCTGTACAAGTCTTGTAGTAATTTGATGATCAGAGCATGCGTAAGAGTCACTGCGAGATACAGCAATACCATTCAAGACAACACAAATGATGTTTGTGCCATTTTCTCAGTTTGTACTCAATGTGATTAACCCCCTCAATTATTAACACTGCAGGAAATGTTCATGGGTTTCATTATAACCTTATTTGTTATTTTCAAACCAGTCATGACATTTTTATATTTGTTAATAATAACTACAAATGTGAGGTGTATTTTGAGTCGTGAAACATTTGATGATATAAGTAAACATCTAAAAATTGTTCTTAAAGAATCATATCTGACCTGAATCATTTATGTTTCTTTTAAGTTTTATTTCTTTTTATCTTTTGTGTAGTATTATAAATAGTTTCTTTATTATTTTGCATTTCTGTAAAATAAAATAATGTTGTTACAATGATTTGATTTTTGTGTTATATTAAATACTCTTTAAGAGCCAAACAGAACAAAAATCTAAAAATTAAGCTTAGTATCAATTTAAAAAAATATGTTTTTGTCAAAAGTGTCCAATTTTTGCTTCTATATAATATTATAGTCTTAGCCACATCTTGGCATACTACTTAAACAGATGCAAAACATGATGGCACTATATGGGAATATTAGCATTAAACTCAAAACTAACCAGCACAGTAGGATAGGGTAATTAGAAATATTGGTAGTCTGTAACAGGAAGAGGTACTGAGGCCTATTAGTACAGCTATCATCTGTAGATAATTGTTAGAACTCGCTTGCAAAGCTTTTTAAAGCTCTTAAAAGAGGCTTGGCTAGTATGTAACAGGAAGGGGTACTGAAGCTATTGCCGATAGCTCTATCATCTATAGATAACTGCTAGAACTCGCTTGCAAAGCTCTAAGAGGCTTCAAACTGTTGCACAAGAGATGACATCTCTAATTTTACTGTCAGATGTGCCTGTGCCTTGTCAGTGTAGAATGTCCCAAGCAATATGTAGCTATAGCTTTTTATACTTAAGTCCAACTTTAAGATAAAAATTTTAAACAAGCTAAGTCACTCAAATATTTATTGGTAACTACTTTTTAAATTCATGAAACTTAATCTAAAGTCATTCCATTTGACTTTGAAGTTGCATATAAAGTTTGTTGTGAGTATACAGCCACTAGCGTAGGATCTGGATATGGTCACTGGTAGCTCTTGACCTGATATTGGTGGTGATCATAATTGAAATGATCATTGAAAATTGTATTTTAAAGTTGACACATTGATCATTGCATACAAATCCTTAATGGAAGTATAAGCATTCTAAGATTCCTTCCTTCATGTATTTGACATGCTGATATAATGCTGGATACTAGTGAACTCATCATGGATCACACACTGAGCAATTTACAATCCCAGCAATATCATCATTTGTGACTTATTAGCACCAGGAAGGCTGCAGGCATGTAGTAAGTTCTGGTCAGGGTGTCATTTGACCACTATCTTTCAGCTAGAAATGGTCAACAGTGACTCTTGACCCTGTAGTGAACTTTAGATTTCACATTTTATTTGAAAATAGATCAAACTTTAGGTATTGATGCAAGATTGTTACAGCAAGGGGTCATTTCACTATAATTTATGGATGATCGCTAACCCCCGTTATGATCACCAACTCCAAAAATGATCGCTAAATTGTTAAAAGTTCCCGCTATTTAGCAATCATTTTTGGAGTTAGCAATCAAAACAGGGTTAGCGACCATCCTTACACGTTAGTGAAATTGGCCCCTGGTCTTTAATGATTCTTGAAACCTATAACAAATACTGTGCTAAAGAATTTGAGCATCATCAATTAGGAATCTCGCTAAATTGTTTAAAAATCCCCGCTATTTAGCGATCATTTTTGGATTTAACGATCAAAACAGGTAAACGACCATCCTTACACGTTAGTGAAATCGGCCCCTGGTCTTTAATAAATCTTGAAACCTAAAACAAAATACCGTGCTTAAGAATTTGAGCATCATCAATTAGGAATCTAAGTCTTTATTTCTTGTAAACTGTTGTCAAATAATTTTATTGTTGCAACTGTAGATCATGAAGTAAATCCTATAAATGATAATAAATATCTTCACTCATGCAACATTTGCCATTGTTTGAAAGATTACGATATATTCAATAATGTCAAAACCAGCTGTAAATGATATATCTTGGTACAACTAAAGAATGGTCAATCATGACTTGTAGGGCAAAAATTAGGAAGATACGGTCAGTAATGGCTCTTGACCTAAAACAAGATTGCCGTAAATTTTATCTCATTACAAGATCACTTTGACCTTTTAGCAGGTTTAGCAATGTGCAATCTACAATTGTTGTTAAATTAAAGGGAAATTGGATAATTTTTTCACCAAACATTTCAAGATTTTTACATCATTTGAAGTACTAGTGGTAATAATGGCAGCATGCAAAGTTTCAATGTCAAGTTCAAACTCTAGATATCAAAATATTTAGACAATCGTTTATTTTAATTATTGTTGTTGACAACGATAAATACTGCACCTTACTGTTGAAACTTCAAAACTTGGGTTTATCAGGAGATCTAATACGAACTCAAAATTTCATTTGATTCATATGCAATATATGATGTAAAAGGAATGTTATACAAACATCTTTCAGGATATATAGCATCAATACACACATTTATCAAAAAATTCCCAACATTTGATAATTAATTGCTTTTTGCTAACATATTAAGTGTAAATCATTCACCCACAAATACAATTTCAAAATGTTGTCCAATGCCCGCCCCTTTAATTCTGACTTCTCTAACACAGAGAAGTGCTGGCATGACATGTCCCTGGTCAGAGTGTCAATATTTATTGGTAATAAATTGGAACATCAAAACTGCAAATCTATGTAAGACTTATCGTATATTCTTAGTCAATTAGAGGAGATTTACTTTCTAATACGGAATGGCTGGCTATCCATTATGAGACAATATATGACAATGCGTTTAACGTTGAAACACAATAAAGCCAGGCATTGGAAGTATAAATTCGCACACATCCGACGGGTGCTGCCCTACTTAATTTGGAACATTTTATGTTTGAACACGGGTGTAAGCTTTTCATATACTGATGTTTACTGTTTTTGGCAAATAATTGACTTCATTCTTGATTTATAAATAGCTCAAATTTGTGACTAAGAACAAGAATAAAAGATAATATTTTTTGTTTTGCCTGTCATCTACCGTTTCATAATGGGAGGGCGTACATTATTTTTTTTGTAATGACACCCCCTGTGGATACCCATTACTCAAAATAATTTACACCCATTGATTATGAGATGATAAATGATGGGCAAAACAATAAATCTTATCTTTTATTCTCTTAATCAATTTCAATGGGCAAAGTATGAGCGATAGCAATAGTAAAATTGTTAAATATAGCTAATAAATTACCACAGAGCACAATACATACACAAAATCCTATTCAAAAACAGCACCATTAAGTTGGATCAACTTGAAAATCTCTTTAAAACATGATAACATCTAACATGGAATATAATGAATTATTGCCAATGGAAATTGCACCAAAATCCTCTACTACTCTTTACATCAGAAAGTACTATCTATTTGTAAACAAGATTTTGTCAGGGAAAGTCCCTTATACGTTTTCTCCTCTTATTACAAACATAACCTGTTACAAAAATCAAATGGATTTAATTAGTTGACATTTAAATACAACTAATTGAATTAATAGTTATAGCACACTTCTTTGGTAACTTTTAAGTTTCGAAAAACAACTATCACGACTATACCATATTTATATCACGATTTCAATTTCCAACCGTATTGCTGAAGGGCTTATAACTATAATCTTCCAATAGAAAATATCACAAATATGAAAATCTCTAGATTTTTTATCCTATCACTTCCTTGAGGCATATACCTGTGATATACTCTGGCATGATTGGGAGATTTTTTCTTAAAGGACCTTGGTCTGATTTTTCAATTTCTGAATGTTTTTGAGATTTTGGTACATTAATGTAACTCATATTTTTAACTCATGAAAAATTGTACTAATGTAATACGTTTTCTTTTAAAGATATAAATAAAAATGTGCTTAATAATGTAACTATAAAAATAAAATGTTATGTTATGTTTACGCCCATTCATTATGAGACGATAAATAACAGGCAAAACAATAAATCTTATCTTTCTTCTCTAAATCAATTTCAATGGGCAAAGTATGATCGATAGCAATAGTAAAATTGTTGAATGTAGCTTATAAATTACAGCAGAGCACAATACATACAACAAAAAAATTCAATAATGGCATCAGTAAGTTGGCTCAACTTGAAAAATCTCTTTAAAACATGATAAAATCTAACATGGAATATAATGCATTATTGCCAATGGAAATCGCACCAAAATCCTCTACTAATCTTTACATCAGAAAGTACTATCTATTTGTAGACAAGATTTTGTAAGGGAAAGTCCCTTATACGTTTTCTCCTCTTATTTATTACAAAAATAACCTGTTACAAAAATATAAATGGATTTAATTTGTTGAAATTTAAATACAACTAATTGAATTAATAGTAATAGCACACTTCTTTGGTAACTTTAAAGTTCGGAAAAACTCCTATCACAACTAAACCATATTTATATCACGATTTCAATTGCCAATATTGCTGACGGGCTTATAACTATATTCTACAAATACAAAATATGAAACATTTGAAAATCTCTAGATTTCATCCCGTCACTTCCTTCAGGCATACATCTGTGATCTACTCTGGCATGATTGGGAGATTTTTTCTTAAAGGACCATGGTCTGATTTTTCAATTTCTGAATATTTTTTGAGATTTTGGTACATAAATGTTACTTATATTTTAACTCGTGAAAAATTGTACCAATGTAATACGTTTTCTTTAAAAGATATAAATAATAAAAATGTGCCTAATAATGGTAACTATAAAAATAAAATGTTATGTTATGTTTACGCCCATTCATTATGAGACGATAAATAACAGGCAAAACAATAAATCTTATCTTTCTTCTCTAAATCAATTTCAATGGGCAAAGTATGATCGATAGCAATAGTAAAATTGTTGAATGTAGCTTATAAATTACAGCAGAGCACAATACATACAAAAAATCCTATTCAATAATGGCATCAGTAAGTTTGATCAACTTGAAAAATCTATTTAAACATGATAACATCTAACATGGAATATAATGCAACATTATTGGCAAAGGAAATCCCTCAAAAATCCTCAACTAATCTTTACATCAGAAAGTACAATTTATTTGTAGACAAGATTTTGTCAGGGAAAGTCCCTTATACGTTTTCTCCTCTTATTAAAAAAACTAACCTGTTACAAAAATATAATGGATTTAATTTGTTGAATTTTTAATACAACTAATTGAATTAGTATATGGCACACTTCTTTGGTAACTTTTAAGTTCCGAAAAACTCCTATCACGACTAAACCATATTTATATCACGATTTCAATTTCCAATATTGCTCACGGGCTTTTAACTATAATCTACAAATACAAAATATGACACATATGAGAATCTCTAGATTTCATCCCATCATTTCCTTAAGGCATACATCTGTGATCTACTCTGGCATGATCGGGATAGTTTTCTTAAAGATCCATGGTCTGATTTTTCAATTTCTGAATGTTTTTTTTTGTTGAGATTTTGGTACAGATTTTGGTACATAAATGTTACTCATATTTTAACTCATGAAAAATTGTACTAATCATGTAATATGTTTTCTTTAAACCATTGCTGTGACGTCATCCTATTCAACAAAGTGTAGATTATTTTTTACGAATCTACTGTTATCCGTTGATTCGTACAGATAACAGTGGATTCGTAAAAAAATAATCAACGCTTTGTTGAATAGGATGACGTCGACAATTACAATAAAGTAAATTATTTGGCATAATTATAAAACACTTTAATATACATATTGATGACAGAGGTGATGGTCGAAAAGTATATCTACAAACATTTTATATTAGTTCAATTTCAATTTTCTCTCAAGAAAACTTTCAAATGCAACCAGTAACTTAATTTGCAAGATAATAATTACTCATACGTTCTTTGGATGCTCAGTTTTAATATTATATCATCATGATGACACAATCATATCCCCATCACTATCACTGGAAACACGTCTTTGTGATAACTGTATGACACCTTTATAAATTATATTATAGTGACTTATTTATTTTTGAATTCGACTCTCTGATATTGGACTTTAAAACCGATTTTTGAATAGTTTACTTTACCCAAATTTTTAACAATAATTCGAATTATTCCGTTTTTCTATTTTTAATTTAATTAAAAAATATCAAACCAATCGAAGAAAAAACTGAGGCAATACGCATACTCGTCAGAAAAAACGTCAAAAAGGGGTCGGATTTTGCCCCATTGGCGTCGTGGACGTCCCGGGAAGCCTTTTCAGGTTAACTTTTGGACATTAAGGGTAGTCTTTTTACGATATCTTCTACTTTAGGATCACTTTTTCAAGTCATTCTAAAATTCCACGTAATAACTACAAAACATTCTTCAAATTGATTATTCATGTTTTTATTGCTTTGTTACTCCGTTAGTGATCCATTTCAGTGTGTTCCGCCATTATTGGGTCGAATTTCCGTTTTACATTTAGGGGTCAATTTTAGTGCATTTCGACATAATTTGTGACATTTAGGGGTACGATTTAAAAAAATTTTACATTAAGGGTTGGAATTTGCTGTACATGATTTCGACATTTAGGGTCCAATTTGAGGTGATCTGACGAGCTACCACTTTCTTCTTTGAGCGACCAGGGTACAACGTTTTTCAATATCAAATACTTACCTTTCCTTGGCTGCTGCAGTGGTAATCCAAATTGTTCGTCTGACAATATGTGTAATATTATATATTCCCGGGATATGCAGCATTTTAAATCCTTCGTCCAGTTTAGTTGGTTATTCCGGTAGTATGGGTATATTCTATACAAACTTGTTCGCACTAATATTCTAATATTAGGGTATATTCCAGTATCGAATTTATTCCTTGTTGAATGCTGTGCAGTAATCAGTAGTACAATTGCGCACCACACCTTGTAATGCCCATTTGACTTTTCCCTCATAGAATTACGTAACAGAGCAACCCTGTACGAACCCACTTTCTTTGTAATATTTCAACGCGCCAATGCGTTTATATTAAGATTATTACCTTTCATTGGCTTATGATCATTAGAAAATATATTTAAAGACCATGATTATACATGGTGTATGGTCAGCTGTATGGTAAACTAATCACCTGTGGTCATTTCTATTGAACGGATGAAGAACTCTTGACACTCACTTGGAATTTCAATTTAATTTTCTATTCAACGTACGAATCTACAGTTATTCAAATTGCAGGTGCTTAAATTGGGCAATGGTTTAAGTCGGTGATTAAACTTGTAATCGTTGATTCGTAATTTCGAATCTGCTCGGGGCTACGCCCCTCGCAGGTTCGAAATTACGATTCAACGATTACTCGTTTAATCTCCTTAACTTAAAAGATATAAATAAATAAAAATGTGCCTAATAATGTGCTGAAGAAGAGTCCCTCGGATGAGGCTCGAAAATTCCACTCACGTAAGTGAATTTTCATTTATTGCTTGTGTGAATCAGTCAAAAATATTCATATGTGCCTAATTATGGTAACTATAAATAAATTTATACGGCAAAGCAGTTGTGAAATACATAATTGGACATAAAAACTGATTGAACTGATATGAACAAAATTTGAATGTAAAAACTCTTTTAGTACATATGGGGGGCGCTGTTGCAAAAGGATGCAGTTGTTGTCTATTACATGTTGCTCGTAAAATATATTTGATTTATACTAGCTGTATCCATGTTATAATGGGCAACATGTACAAGCTGTGAACTGCATCCTCTTGCTACGGCAGCCCATATATTTTGTTCATTCACCACTAAACAGTCGTAAATGCAGCAAACTTCATTTTGCACTACAGTTCAAAATACATGCAAAGGTTGTAATTTGCTGAAAGCAATTTTTCGACAGATTTGCAACCCTTATGGTTACATCAAACCACCTGCATTTTTTCATTTCAAAAATATGATTGGATATATGAATTATATCTGTATGTTTCAAGGACAATCCACATTGAGTATATAGAGCTTACTGATCTTTGAATGCGCTGATCTCGGGTTCATCTTTTACTCTCAGACAACCTTTACCCATAATTTAAATTCTGCAAACCGAGTGAAGTTCTAGGAGATGTCATTTTAATCCTTAACTCTTTCACTCCGGAATAAAATTGTCACCAATCATCCTATTTTACCGGAAAGCCGCCCTGAGCGGCTCACAGCGACCTAACTTTATGATAGTATATGATAATTGTACGGTGTGCCAGGGTTGATCTCTTTGCTACTAAAAATAAAAGCATTAGAGAGCTCTTTGTTTCAATTACTTGCTGGCGTATTTTCGACCAATTTGGGCTTGTAGCGCTATTTGAAAAAATTGCGTCAAAGTAGAAATTCCGGCAAATCGTGCACGCTTTTGCGAGCTGCTGTGAGCGGTTTGTCGTAGTGAAAGAGTTAATACACGGACTTTACAAATGTTAAAAAAAAGTTAAAATGACAAGAGGCTGCATTTACCGCTGGTTTGAAATGAATGGTCACATATCTTTCATCGGAAACTGAATAAAAGTTTGAAAAATCTGACAAACTCCTTTAAGAATTAATGGTAGGGGATGTCCCTAATTCAATCTTCTGATCTGTATATGCATGGATTTGATAAAGTTAAACAAAAACAAATTGGATTGGCAAATTAGGTCAAAATGGTAGTGGATGTTTTGTAACTAATCGCCTGTTCTACATTTATGTAACCCAAATATATTTAGATTCAATACTCTCACCTGGTTTGTTCTAACCCAATAGAAATGCAGGTATTTTATTTCTTTACAGATGGTGTTAGTCATCAGAACTAACTTTATGAGATAGAAAGTATGTATTTTAGTGCCAAACCAAACTCAGATATGCAAATGAACCATCTGACCTAAAGAATATTTTAATTGTTCTTACAGCAAAATTATAACAAAGTAGCAGATAATCTACCATAAATTTCAGTGGCGTAGCCAGGGGTGGGCAAGGTGGGCGATTTGCCCACCTCTGAAATTTTTTGGAGAAATTTTGAAGACCTGGGAGAAAAATAAAGGGGGCAGGAAATTGCCTTTTTCCCATAAAATTACGACAACTAGAGCTAAAAATTAGGTTGAAAACTTCATAAAGCACAATATTTGGCGGTTTTTCTTGAAAAACTCGGCCGAGTCGGCCCCTTGGAACCCCTGTAAAGTCGCTCGATAAAATTCATTGGAGAAATCTTGGGTAGTTTGCCCGCCCTTGAAGAAAGGCCTGGCTACGCCACTGACCATAATCAATACTGTAAACACCAATATTTTCGCGCTCAGTAATTTTCGCACTCAGCCAATTTTGGACCATTTCGCGCGTTTTTATTTTCGCGCATATGAACATTGTCTGAGTATAGAATTCCATTTGCAACAAATCCATATTAATATTCGCGCTACATTGATTTTCGCGCTAATCTCATTTTGCGCGAAAAGCGCGAAAATAAATGTAGCGCGAAAAATACCACTTATACAGTAATTTAAACAACCTTGATTCCATTTAAAAATGATAATCGTATAGCCTAGAATCTCAATATATACGGCACTTTTGTAGTTTGTGTTTTGCTTCATCGTGATAATTTTGCTAATAAATTGAGACAAAGTGTTATAACTTCTGATTTGAGAAGAATGCAACATACATTTTAGTATCATTTTAGCAAATCAAATCTGTTAGTTTTGTGTTAAAGGCAATACTTTGAAGCAAAATATCAAGGGTTGAGAGCCACCAGGTCGTATTTGCACGAGCAACAAAGAGCCACAAGGCTGTATTTGCACATGCATCAAAGGTGCAAATATGACCTTATGGATCTTTGTTGCCCGTGCAAATATGGACTTGTGGCTAGCAACCCTCGACATGAAGTGTCATATACTTGTTTCATAACATGAAGTGTCATATACTTGGTTAATAACATGAAGTGTCATATACTTGGGTTTCTACAGTATCACATATCATTTTTATTTCATTCTGTACAATCAAACTCAGTCAACTTCTCTTTAAAAATCTTTGCCCAAAACCTCTACCCTTCACGTATAGAATAAATAAAAGGAGACCTATGATTGAACCTTGAGGTACTCCACAATTTAAATTGCTAAATATGATTTTTCTTGATTGTGGTACACATAGTGTCAACTCATTGTTGCATAAAGCCATAAGGACAACCTAGTCACAGAAAAACAGTTTTGTAGAACTTTCTATTTCAGTGTGTAGCAGTCATTTGAATAAAGTTCCAGTTAGGTAGTGTACAATCAATGAGGCAGGGTTTCCTATGTATTTAAAGGTACATAAAGAGTTTGAATCCTGAACATTTAATGGTAGGTATTCCAATCTTGTGACATATTTAACATCTACATTTTCCACATTTGAATTATGGGTCATCACCCACATAAATCAGGTTTCATTTGTATACCTTGAGCCAAATGAATGCTACAGGTAAAAATATGTCTGAGAGTGACCCATAGAAACCTATACTATGATATTTATTCTTGTTAACAAAATTTCCAATTGGTTTTTTTTTTTGAGTGAAAGTCTAAGGCCCAAGAGTGAATTTGGTGGAATTTAAGAATTCAGGCATTATTCAAATATACAGAAATGTTGGCAATCCAAAAATATACAGCTGATGTGGAAAAACAAATCTGTGGATAAACAAACCATCAGGCGGTGCAGGTCGTGGCAACTCTTACTGGTTGCCGTGCGATATCATAGCCGATCCCCGGCTGCGTCATGTCTTATACCGCCTCTGGCGTAACTGTTGGCTAGTTCGTGGAAAAATACAACTTCGGGGTTGGTCACTAAAATTATTTTTGTAATCGCTAAAAAAATATGATAACATATATAAAAATGATTTAGAATAACATAATTATGTTAATTATTATAAGAACACTTTTGTAATTTTTTGAGGAAAGGTAAAAATATGATCTTTGTAATATTTTCTTCAATACGTGAGTCACGTGACCCAATAGAGATACACGTAAATCGTACCCTGAATTTGTGTTTTAGAAATCCCTCGTCCCTAAATCTAGTGGATGCTATATATTGTGTCCTATACTGCCTGCAAACCATTTTTCTCATTGGTCTTAGTTTAATTTTTGTCTGTAATGAACACACAAAATTGAATTGAAAATTAATTTCAATGACATGAAAATTAAGTTGTTTACTTGCAACTGCTTGAGGTTCTCTTTGTTGATATATATTGGAAAATGGGATATTTAAATGTCTAATTACAATTTACCAGGGACATGAGGTAATTTTTCCTGTAATTACATTTGTGACAGATGCTTCAATTAAATTTTCATAAAAAATGTTACAAAAGACCTCGGATATTGAGATTTATTTATTGTTTTTTATGATCATATGCCCTTTTAAACTCTGGAAAAATCAATATAAATGAAACAGATTTTCTCTGAAGGCCAAGAAAAAAAATTGGGAAAATGCATCCATAAATTATTTTTTTGGGTGGGTCAGCTTGCCAGAAAAACTAGATTAGTATACACTACTAGCAAACCCACATGAAGTGTGTAATTTACACACCTAATATGTTCAACAAAAATGGCCTAAACACCATTTTCCCCATCATGAAGTGTATGTTGCAGTTTCTTGATCTCCCAGTTTGCATAGGTAATACCAAGACACAATTTATATGATAATTTCTTACAGTACCGCGACGTAGCTGCCGGCCTAAAATTGATGAAATCGAACACATAACTTGCAGGCAGACAGAATAACAAAATGAAGGGTATCACCAGGAGAAGATATCTAAACTTCCCATGATGCATTGCTTTATGGAAATTGTTTGTACAGGAAATTATTCACCAAGTTAGTGATAAAACATCCCAAAATGCAAGATTGCAACAATAAACTTTGATTTACAGTCACTTCATCACTAAATATTCACATAATTCCCTATATTATTGATTTCATAGGACACAATGCATGATGGGAAGAATGCAATATCTTCTCTTGGTTGTGCCTATTGCATTGTGGAGATAACAGCACTAAACTGGCATCAATCTAGGTCAACCTTGCCCAGTAAAATTGTGAATGCAATTGACACAAAATGACTACTTATGTTAAGGAAATGAGCACTTCGGGCTTGGTACAAAAGTGGTTATGGGGACGTGCCGCAAATTCGGGTAGCAAAATCAGGCTCTCTGGTAGTCCAATCGGTCCTTTTTCTTCGCAAAATGAGGTATTTTGATGGGTTTTCTTTTCAAAATTTTCAGAAATTTGCGCTGAATGCTGCAAATGTGGACATTTCTTCTCAAAATGATAGAAAATGTTGGCAAAATAGAGTAAATTTGGACAGAAAAAAATAAGATTTTTGATTAAATTTGGCTCAAAATTTAGAAGATTTGGTATATGGATGGGTCAATTTTTCTTAAAAATTGGTATTTGGATGGGTGGCTTTCCAAATTTCCCAGAGGCAAGTCCCTACCCAAACCAAATTTGAGTAGCCCCCCTGGGGAGCTATCCAACCCATTTTGTCATTGTAATGCTGATCACTACTTTCCTACCTGGCGGACACTCATATAGTGTCATTTATTTTATGCCATGTAAACCTGAAGCAATTGTGCCAATTTTGTTTTCAAAATTGTGATACTGAGGAGCAATTTTTAAGTAAGAACTTTTTAACCTTTGAGAAAATTGACAAAATTTAAGGCAGTGTACAGAGACAATTTGATAGAATAATTGCTTTTGTGTATGGAAGTCTCAGGAGACCCTGTTTTTTAGTAACACATGTATTGCTACATCTTCTTATCAGTAGTTTTAAATTATCTTTACATGGAGATCCTAAGGAGGCATTATCTAGTGAAACAGATACCATTTGACGATGAATTTGAAATGTGTAATGGTAAAAAAAAATATGTCTTTGGGTCAAATTGAACCTGAATTGCTTTGCCAGTGTTAAGGACAAATTTGACAATGAATCTTTGCATGATGGTATTATTGCTGCTAACATTTCAAATGGTGCTAAAATTTTTGAAATGTCTTGGAAACAAGTTAGGGGATGATGTTAAACTTATCAAATCTTTCGTTAAATTCTAGCAAATCTTGCAAATGTTGTGTAAACTTATTTGAATAAAAAGACCTTCATAGAATCAGAACAATCAATCAAAATCACATCACTTGCTCTAAAAAAACAATTTTCAGTCAAATTCATTTCTTGAGGTTCTGTCAGCAGTGAATCTATTTTCTAAAGTTTGAGATTCCAAATGCATTGCCGTTGATTTTCAAGTGAACAATACTCTTTAGGAAGATTAAATACTGTAAAGCATGAAAATTTCGCTAGCATTTTAATTTCGCTAATTTTGCTAGTATCACAATTCGCTAAATTAAAATGCCGCTAAAACAATTGTTAACATAGCATTGAATAGCAAGATGATTCAAATCAGTGAAATTAAAATGCACCCAAAAAGTGAGGGTTTCCAAATTCGCTAAATTCTAATGCCGCGAAATTAAAGTGCTTTACAGTATACTTAACAACATGAACTCTTAGTAACAAAGTAACAAATATTTAGAAATGTATTTTTAGAAACACTATCATTATCAGATATGACTTTCTTGCATTTACATGACAATCTGTGACAATTTATGGAATGGTCCATTAGTGCACATCCAGCTAAGCATGATTAACCCTAACCCTGAATTGAAAGGTGCTCCATTTTTTAGCCCAAGTCCAACTACGTTCACAGGAGAAAAAAAGCATGTTTTCACCAGGACCCATGACCTCTGACTTCCAAAGCGAGGCACACCACTAGCAGGCCACTAAGGGGCTGCTGCCCGGGCAGCGATTTCGTCCCCAGCAACCCGTGTCTATGACGTATTTGGACTATTTTGGTGATTTTTGACAGTAAGCTTTCGTGAGTTCTAGTGGGGTTAGGGTTAGGTAACATCTGATACACTTATATTATTAACAATAATAAATTGATTAGCAATTGACATTTTAATAATACTAACCAAAAAAAGGATAGTCTCTAGTAGAAAGGGTTCTTTTAATGATGATAGCACACAATTAATTAAATCAAGGAAAATGAGGTATGTAATTGGCAAAAATAAACAAATATAGCAATATGTTGCCTTCAATTAAACTGTACATCAAATCATATGTTGGCAATATTCATTTTTTAACTAGTATCAGTACAATTGGCTAACTAAGAATATTTAATTTTAGCAAAATCCATTGAAAAATTGTAATAAATGACACATGGCAAAATATTAAGAACACAGACATAATGATCACACTTTAGAATTAGTCAATTTAAGAAATTTTGGTACAAAAAAATTTGGTTTTAAAAATGTCATTGATCAGCCTTAATTTGAACTAAAGTAGTTCACAAAGCACATTAAAGCATTTGTGCGCTATGCCTCCCAGATATGTAATTCCACACAGCATCTGCACACTTTAACAGGTGTTTGCTGACCACTGTGGCTCAATTAAGCTCCATTCTACACCAAGCATCATTTCAGATTCTGCAGCAACTTCTAACATGCGCTGCACCTTGATCAGCCCACATATGCACCATCGCTGCCCAGATCAACTCCCCGAAATTTGTACAGGTTCCCACAAGACAATTAGCATTTAGTTCCTTCTCCAAGGGAATTTCAAACGCACTCAACTTTTGGCACAAGCGGGGTTGGAACTCGGGGCTTTCTGCACTGCAGACACCGCCTTGAATCAATTGAGCTAACTTGACTGTTTTTTTTTTTTTTTTTGGGGGGGGGGGGGGGGAAAGCATGCTTCATAAATGTATCAATTATTGAAAGAAAAACCCTTCAAGTCAAGACTGGAAAAATAAGAAAATAATTATAGACTAGTCGTTTTGGTAAAAATGGTTTAAAAAATGTGACCGTTCATCCCAAAACAGCTGTAAAATCAGACTCAATCTGACACCTCATTGAAATTCACCTGGTTTCCGGAGGGAAACTTATGGGCCATCAAAGGTTGCCAGTGAGTAAAAGGTTAAAACTGAGATAAACACATTCAAAGATCAGTAAGCTCTGTTGTCTTCAGAACATACAGGTATATTTCATATTTCCAATCATTTTCTTGAAATGATTCTTTAGAGTGTTTGAAGTCGGCATAAGGATTGAAAATCTGCCAAAACATCGGCAAATTACAATCTCGGCATGTATTTTCACCTGTAGAGCAAAATGAAGTTGCTGCATTTACGGCTATAGAGATGAACGAACAATTTTCTACGCAATGTATACCTTTCCTGTGGCTACATAAATCCAAATTACTACTTGTAATATGTGACCGTCGATCCCAAACCAGCACCAGCCATAAACAAATTGAAATTTTCACTTTCTAAAATATTTGCAAAGACCATTTTATAAACATTAAAATGACACCACAATGAACTTTCCAGAAATCATGTTATGGTCAAAGTTTGACAGGGAGTAAAAAGTATAACTGAGATAAATGCATTTAAAGATCAGAAAGCCCTATATTTCTGTTGATTGTCTTTAAAATAAGCAGATTTATTCCATATTTCCTATCATTATCTTGAAATAAAACTTTGCTGGTATCTTGTAGTAAGCACAAAGATTGTGAATCTGTCAAAAAATCTATTTTGGCAAATTACGACCTCGACATATGTTTTCACAAAATGAAGTTTCTTGCATTTACAGCTCATATGAGCTAGACAGCAACATATAAGCTATTGATCAATAACAATATGGGCAGAAATACTACACACAATTTACTCCGGAAATCTGCACTAGTAACTATTGTCTATACCCTGGGCAGTACAATTAGCTAACTGTCTTGGAAGCATGCATATTGCTTTTCATCCTAGTTGCGCCTCAAGGTTCTATGACCTCTATTAGAAGAGAAAAATAAGATGTAAGAGTTGCGTTTTGATGGAGGTAATGAGCACCATGAGGGGAAGACAGATGCAACATAAATTTAACCTTCAATTACTGCATAATGGAAGTCTGGACATAAATATTAAAAATAATAACATGGTTCTGCTACAGCAAAACAACAAGCAAGTTAAAGGAGCATTGGACAAGTTCAACATCATCCCCATACTTTTCCCCAAGCATTTTGAGATTTTTTTCATCATTTGAAGCCTTAGCGGTAATAATGTCAGCATGCAAACTTTCATTGTCAAATTCAAACCCTCTATACCAAAATATTAGATATTCTTTTATTTTTTAATTATCGTTGTAGACAACGATAAATACTGCCCTCTATAGTTTAATTTCGAAAATTGGTCTTTTTAGGAGATCTAATGTAAACTTCAGATTTCTTTTAATTTATCTGCAATCTATGATGTGAAAGGAATGTTTTACAAACAAATCTTTGGATATTTCTTAATGTATGGCATCAATAAATACGTTTAAAGAATAGCCTCTGCCCAAGATCAACAAACAAAATAAAATTCAAATTTTTGAATATTCTGAAGGGTTAGATCAAATTTTTCCCGATATCTGACTGCTATTTTCTAACATATGTAGTGTAAA
>JXSR01S013335.1:310852-336771 GCA_000969725.1 Ophiothrix spiculata
TGAAAAAAAAAATAGGTCGTACGCAAATATGGAACTCGCAAACGTAATTTGAAGATTATGTGTACAAGCGCTGGAATTTCAGCTTTCTTTTGACATTCTATTTCTGACAATTGACTGAAAAAGAATGAAGTTATGAACTTTTAAACCCCTCGAGGTCAATTAAAAAAGTTGCAAATTTCATTTTTCTCACGGTACAAAATATCCGCTTAGATACCAACTGTACAAGCGTTGGTATTGATTTCATTAACTGATGCGTAAATAACACCATTGCAATTATTGCCACATTTTGTACTGTGTGAAAAATAAAATTTGCTACTTTTCAATGACCCCTGATTAAACTTGGGAGAGGAATGCCTTCTATATTCCAGTTACTTTGCATTTTTTAAACTACCACCTGCACTGCTGCAGTCTGACAATAACAACCCGTCCCCACAAGTCATTACACTCAAGCAATATGTTTCCCTATAAATGTCATTTTCAAATATGAGTTCTATCTTGTTCAGTTCTAGCCATTTGACTTTGATGTTATTTAATCCCTTCCACTCCTTGATGTTGTCCACAATTCCCTTTCTGAGTTCCTCTTCTTCCTTTTCATATAATTTTTCCTGGAGCATCTATTACCATTTAGATGTAACCTAAATATTCAATCTTCAGGGTCACTATCCTTCAAAACAGCTATCATTTTAATATTAAGCAATATGTTGCATTGGTTCTTAACTATTCAGTTTATTTTAGACAATCAACTCCATGACCATATTTTTGCTGCATATATTCTGTTTAAATTTGCCTGTAATAGTCCGTAGCTATCATTGCGGCAGAAACAAGCATTTGCAATTTTTGAGTTGTTGTAATGTAGCACGACACATTTGCATATTGCCACAATGGTCTGTCGCAAGAAAAGTTAAATTTATTCCAACTCAAAATATTGCGTCAGTGCGACCATCACGACACGGTAATCGATATATCGGCTTGTCGTGATTGCCACAAAATTATCCAGATGCAACAAGGTTGAGTTGGCGCACTAAAAATGTTTGACATCAGGCTGGTTGGACGAACACCACTACAGACACTCTGAAACCAGCTTTACTCTGCTCCAACATGCTCTAGATGAGCTGGCATGCTACAGCAACTTTGAGATGTATTCTTGTAAAACTCATAAAAACTTGTGCGACCTCTTTCTGCTGTAGTGTGCTAGCTCAGCCGACTACTCTTTTTACACTGTGTACTATCATCTAAGTCAACTTTTTTCCTTCTGACAAACCCTTTAAATTTATACATACCCTCACTTCCAAAAGTTTGCCAAATTAACATACTCTATGACCAAAACATTTCAAAGTATTTTACACTTTTTGTCACGCTTGTATGAAATAACTCAACCATAAGGTTGGCAAATCAGTAGATGACTTGGACAAGAGTATATCCATAGAATTTCAAGAAGACAAGTTCCTCATTACGTATTGCCAATGACACAAAAATGTAAGGAATTGAGTGTCATTCTGTGATTTCCACCTGCGCAGCAGCCAATATATAGATGCAAACAATTGCTGACATTGCACTCTGCCTCCCTATGCTCCTCATATACCTTCAAGCATGTGAATGGTGATGGGGACAGTTTGCCAAAGAATGATAATAAAATCCAACATTAAAATCTCCTCAAGTTACACAAACTTCAAACACAAGTTTCATGTTTTTAAACCCATTTTTTTTTTTTGGAATAAGCTACAGGTAAGGCTGTAAACTGACAAGGAATGCCAAATATGGACAGAAATGATTTTATGTCATTTGATCAAAAAGATCGCAACTCTGGAACTCCTTTGTCAATCATCCCCATTTTTCATCAATGAAAAGGTAAATTCATGATCTACTTGAAAATAAATAATATTTATTAAAGATTTTTGTTGTTCTTTAGATATGGTGCCTATTTCAACTATTGCGTTTATATGACACGCTGGGTAGATATGATGGGTAACAAATGTGGTATAGATTTGTTGAATGCACATGTTGTCTCTGCTATCATGTAATGTGAGTGCAAGAAAGTTGTATCTGCAATAGCTGCCATTTGTTATAAATTTTGGATTGCACACCGTAAAATCTCTAATCTTGGGTCAATGGTTCTTGAAATGGTTCTTCAGGTGACGGTGTCAGAACCATTTCAAGAGCCACTGACATAAGACATGGAAATTTTGAGGATTTGTTTTATTCTTGTGACAAGGGTTTGAATAAATACAACTCAGGGCAGTAATTCCAGATACGACTTTCTTGCACTCACATGATGACTGTATCATTTAACGATATGTACACAAGTGCGTTTTCATATCTCATGCTGATAACACCTGACATTTACTTATGGGAATATATTGCTGTTTCATTACTTCTCCTCTCATCATGTCAAACACAATTCACAAAGTAATTAATTACATGTCAAAAACGCCAGAGAACAGTAAGGCGTGATGATTCTTTAAACAACGATGCAGTCCATATAAACTGTTTTGTTTTATTGATGACATATGTATGTCTCGATCTGATTATTGCAATGTATGATTATTGCATGTGTATGCAAGCAAGTCATATCAACAAAGGACATCCTCAAAATTAAAACTCCCGTGTCATTTTCTCTTAAAATGGTGCTTCAGGTGATGGTGTTTCAGCTTTCAAGAGCCACTGACCAATGACTGGATCCTATTTAGTGTGTTATACAAGTTTATGAAAAATGGCAGGTATTACACATACCACTTTCCTATATATATATATTCACATGATGTAAGCTTATTGTCATTGACTTTTCAGGCAACCTGACCTAGTTTCTACTCATGAGAAGCCCTATACTTTGATTAACACCTAATAGGCCAGCTTTTTCGCATTGTGAATTTATACAGAGAGATGTGTAAGTAGCTGCACACAGCACAATTGTGATGGCTCACCTCGAACAATGGGACTATGCAACAGAACACCTTCCAAGAAACTGGTGAAAATAGGCAGCAAAAAATAAAGAAAATAATAAGAATTTCCAGCAGATGATTTAATTGCCTTGATCAATTTCAACAAGTAAGGTGTCATTTTAAACTTAGACAAAATGTTGTAACAGAGGAAATGGTAAAATCAAAATTGATATTGATGTTTCGGGATGAGCCATCACAATCGCAGGGAGTAACTTGCATATCAGTGCTTATAGCATGTGTCAGTGTGATTACCCTTTCTCAACGATACTAGATTTGCCAGTAATTTCAAATGTCTTAATAATAAACTTGAATTTGGTAAGAAATTAAGTTCTTATCTTGGAGTGGAAATATGGAATGATATTGCTGAGGAAATTAAAAATACTGATATTGTTAAATGTTTTATAAGTTGTACAAAAATTATCTTATTTCCCATTATGATACTGAGATAAAATAATTAAGCTAATATTTGTGTAAAAAATGTACAAAAAATGTATTTATGTAAATATAATTGTAAAATTATTATTATTCAAATAACTTAAAGGAGTCTGGAACTTTTCCAGTCCTCCTCTACATTCATTGTTGTTTCAGTTGTATATAATATCTTATGTAAATACTGTTTTGTGGAAAAATAAAATGTTATTTTATGTTATGTTGATATAATTGAAGAAATAAAATCAACAATGCCAGGAAAAAGAAGGATAAAAAAAGAAAAGCCTTGCAATCCCAACCTATTTTGTGATGATCAAAGTATATTGAGATTATTACAATCTGTTACCACCTGCCATATTTGTAAAACTTCATCAACTTGAAATGAATACACAAATCCACAAACCTCAGAGAGACTCAGAGTGTCTTTGACATTATCAAATACCAAAATACATACTTTGCATTCAAGCATCTGGATATTAAACTGAAATTTATCTACTTAGAGATCACTATCCCAAGACGCATTTTTAAAACACAAGGTAGTTTGCTTTACTAGAAGGATTTATTTTGACCACGTTTATTTGTTTGCTTGTTTTGGTTATCCATGTTGCTCTACAAGTGACATATGGGTGTTCATGATAGTCATATAATGCCAGACCTATAAAAATGCTCTGTGACTTTTTAACATTTGTTGAATTGAATGGTCTCACAGTGTTACGATAAAATGCAAAAATTACACAAAAAATATTTATGTTAAAGGTGCAATTCATGATTTTGATATGACAAAAACCTCGGCTGTTTTCTAGCTAAATATATACTGAAAATTTCACTTGATTCCGACCATTCGTTTCTAAGTTACAAGCTTTCAGCATTTTGAAAATCCCCATAGGCTACTGTGTTGTAATTACTGTCGGGGCCCCGACAATAATTACAAAATGACACATTTTCTCACTTTTCTCGAAAATGCAAGCAGATATGAAAGAATGGTTTGGGGATCGTAACATATACCAGTTGACGATTCTTACAAGCTAAAAAACTCGGTTTTGATAGAGGTGACCTTGAGGGTGAAAAGTGGATCATGAATTGCCCCTTTAAGTAAAAAAGCATCATGAAAAAAAGAACTGTGAACAAAAGCAAACAATCTCATTTGAACCAATTGTACCAACTTATAAAATGCCATACACAACAGCAACCGATGGAGTTTTAAGGGACCATTCATGATTCCCTTTTCATCCTCAAGGTCACCACTATCAAAGTTTTTTAGTTGGTGAGAATCATTTCAAATACACTTGAATGTTTGAGAAAAGTGAGAAAATGTGTCATTTTTCAAATATTGTTGTGCCCCGACAGTAATTCAGAGTAGCCTATGGGGAGTTTAAAATATCAAAAGGCTTATAACTTGGAAAACGAATGATCATAATGAAGTGAAATTTTCAGCATGCATTTATGTTGTAGTCTTCATTTTATTTAGCTAGAAACAAGGTGAGGTTTCAGTTATATCAGAATCACAACTGACAACTGTGGTTCAAATATACACAATTGTAATAATAAGTAGTAATAATTAAATAACTTTGTGTTTAGAAATGTTGACGGAACTGAGAATCACTTTTATAAATCGACAGAATGTTTTTTATATTTTTACGGGGGCGGGGAGAGTGTGTTTTTCAGCTTTTATAACAAAAAATTGACCAAATTAGGCTGATTTTGCAGGATTTTACCAATTTTACGGGGGGCGCCCGCCCCTTTGGCTCCCCCCCTGGATCCGCGGATAATGCTATGATAAAATGCAGAAAAAAATGTGCATGACCTTTATAAATCTGCAGAATGTGTCTTTTTGATGTTACTGAAAGAGTTGTCACTATAGGTGATAGCGGACCTACATCATACGCAGGGCATATAGGCAGCACAATGATTTAAAAATAACTCACGTTGGACTTCGTGCGTGGTGAAAACAATCAATATTTCAGCCAGGCATTCCTTCATTTTATTTCTTTTTTAGCCAGATGAAAATCTGTGAAATGATGAGCTGTCATTTTGTTGTGATTTGAATACCACACATCTCATATGATTTTGGAATCGAAATATTTTGACAATTTGCTAAAATCAATCAAAGTTTCCGCGAGCCAGTATTTTCTCCATTGAGTTAAATGGGAAGTCGGCAAATGTTTTCAACGCGCTATTTGGGCAAACATCCTGGATGTAAACAAAACTCCCGAAAGTCCGCTCCTGCCTATACAACTTTTTCAAATGGTGAGAGCAATCCAATGTGTTTATTATCTTTATTTTGGCTTATAACTATGGACGAACATAAACACCATATAATGCAGGAAATGACATATGTCTCATGGGAGAAAACCATGTTATGTTGCTGATGAATGTATGACAAGTTGAGACTGGATGAGATGGCTTGGGATGACATTATACTACACACAAATGTCCATTTGTATTGGGAGATAATGCTATGATAAAATGCAAAAAAACCCAAATGTTTATGACCTATATAAATATGCAGAATGTATCTTTTTGATATTACTGAAAGTGTTATGACTACAACTTTTTCAAATGGTGACAACAACCCAATGTGTTTATTATCTTTATTTTGGCTTATAACTGAGGAGGAACATAACCACCATAAAATGCAGGAAATGACATATGTCTCATGGGAGAAAACTATGTTGCTGATGAGTGTATGACAAGTTGAGACTGGATGAGACGACTTGGGATGACATTTCACTACACGCTCATGTCAATTTTTATTGGGAGATAATTTGATTTCGGTATAAGCCAAACTTGCCTATAAGATTAGTTGGAGAGCGTTGGCGATTCAAATGTCTCAGGTGGGTTTAATGAAATTGGGCGATTAAAGCTGTAAATCCTGATACCTCGGTTGGCAAGCACTTATGATGCCCACCATGTCAGTCACATAATCAAACAAGTAAACCAACAATAAATGACAAGATAACCATGTCTTAGGCTGCGATCACATAGAAGTATACGGTATACGCTATTCAATAGCTATATTTTGTACAGGCTCGGCGCTATACGTTTTTTTGAATAGTGCCCTCTTATGTGACCCGGTAGCATCAAATGCACGTGTTTGATTGAATCTATACGCGTGCCCAGTTGAAATCGTGCACCGTATACCCGAATAGTATAGTTCTATGTGATGGCAGCCATATGGGCAGTACTGGATATCCTTTTGTACTAGGCTGTAAGGTTTGCAACTTTTCAACGCCCAAAAAATATTATTTGAGACAATTGCTCAGTTCAAATTTGTTGTAGGTCCATAATAGTTCAGCTTTTTGTAAGATTTGCATATTTGTAAATCATAATTCCTTTTTATTTTATTCACCAGACCATGTAAGCCTGTTGTATAGTCTACTCAAATTTAAAAACCATTTAGATTTAGAAGTTTACAATAGAAAATGGATTTGTTTTCAAGACAATTTTTTTTATCTAAGTAGTATTTAATGGTACTTTACCTTACAACAAAGATTAATTAGTAAAATCATTGACAATATCAGCCACAAAGATTATTATTAAGATGAGTTTAATAGTTGGTTGACTGAACGATAATAATACTCATCAGTGATTATCAAGAAATAAGGTATCATTATAACAAATAAAAAAACTCAAGTAGATACAACAAAATCACAGAATTTGGTATCTACAACCACCCATGGAAAATCACGGAACTTGGTGTTTTAAATCATGGAAAACTTGCCAGCTTGCTCTACACACACTAAATCTTACCTAGATAAGCTTAGGATTCAAAAATCCATATCATTCTAAAGATTAAGACTTCTTTTCTAAATGTCAAGTGCATCAATCAATATCATATACAAGTTGATTTGATTGGAAAGTAAGTATTGGATAAGTGTGATTTCAAAATTTGTCGGTTTGACCTTTTGGTAGAAAGTGTTTCCAGAAATAGTGTTTCTAACTTGCCATTTAGTACATGACAACACCAACTGGTTACAATGATTCTGGGTCTCATCACATGATAAAGATCTTAACTTTGATACTGAGAAAATAATACTTTTGAGGCAATATTAGATCCTTTCTTGAAATAAATTATTTCTCTGTTGTATTTTGTGACACATAAATTCATCTACAAATCAACTTCATGCATGGAATCCTAAACATTGGATTTTTAATCATTAATTCATTTCATCGAATTTGTTCACTATGTTAGCAAGAATATGTCATAACATGCCATTTCATGCAAATATAAATCTTGCTTCAAATTTAACTTTCTATTAATTAAATGCATCCAATCCAAACAACAAATACAACAAGCAAACCTCAATACAGGGTATATTTACATAAAATGTGCATTTAGAAATCAATTTCTGTCATAAAACCCCTAGGAAATGAAATCTATCATAGAGAAAAAACACTAGTGTGTTTTTATTTTTGAATAATAAAACGAAAAGGAAATCTCTCAACTTCTCTCATATTACAAAGATGATGCAGTGCGTATATCTCGTACGATGAAGATGATTGATAGCGTATAAAGGCGCATTGCCCATGTTCAATATAACCCAATTTTTCACAGAAAAAAAATGTGAGCTTTTTACTTAAGTATATTCAGTAATTCTTCAAATGACCAAGATCTTATTTATATCAATGATTTCTAGTAAAAATATCAAACACTTTTGGTACTCCAATCGGAACAAATACAGGCATTCCCATTTATCCTTTATATTTCTTATTTGTCAGTTGAAAAACTAAACTATATCTATTTAAAAATTATACTATACATTTGAGTAAAATCACATTTTGTTTTATTTTAGATATAAGAAAAGAAGCTTTGTCAAAACTTGTCCAACGCACCTTTAACTGATAAAATAAACATGAGATGATACGAAATACAGATCGCTACCCTGGCAGAATAAAATCTTTACCAACATCCCATAAATCATGTTGCCTGGATTGCAGCTTGCAATTTGATCAGTGTAAACCAAGCTCTGTTTTCGACTTTTGTCTCATTCAACAAGTGGCAAACAAAAGTATCATTTAGGTGGGAGATGTTGATATTTCATCAAATGTGTTATCCAAAAGGTTGTACATCACTAAATAGACTTTGCCAATGACTACTTACCATGTTTTTTGACTTGTAAGTAATGAGAATGAGAACAAAAGTTTCAGAAACACATATTACCTGGACTGCAAGGAAGAGAAATTTTGATTTGTATAATCCAAACTTTCTTTTTTCACATTCAGTCTTTTTTTTCTTCAAATCAACAAGTGGTAAACCAAAATATCTTTAAATGTTCTAGATATTGATGAATATATATCATATTCTATAATTTTCACTATTTTTTCAAACATAATTCATCATGTTGATAGAATGTTCAATATAGAATCAGAGAGGCTCTGTTCTCTGCCATAAGCCTTTTTTATGTGCTCATCATAACGAGTAATTACAGTATCACAGTGTTGATACACGAGATTTATATGATGCACAGCAGCATACACAAAGCCAACAAAATAGTTTCCTGACAAATCTCTCCCAAATGGTATCACAAAACAATGTATTCGTTTGACATTTCATACCTTGTGACATTTTGTGCGAGTGATAAAATTTTGTTTCCGATATTGTATGCATAGGAAATTATATTATACTGATACTTCATCATATGAATTATTTACAAACTTATAAATATGATAAAACATAAATATTATTCAAATATCAACAACTCAAATGTCAGTTCTGTATTGTTTAAGTGTTTTTCTTTGGAATATGCAAGTATTACTACTAATGTACACTCCTGGTCAAAAGTGCTTGCGCACAAAACCTTTAACCAGCCATATCTCGAGAACCATTCATCATTTGCGTAATATTTTTTTTGATTCATATTTTACATTTATAGATCTAAAGAACTCAACAGGAATTGCATTTACTGCATTTGACAATATGGCATGCTTAACATACTGTATACTATCTTCTTCTCATTCAAAAGTTTGAATACATAATTGTACATTTGTTGAAAAACTTATGACCTGAAAATGTTCTTTATGGTTACACGGTGATAACGAGCACTGAACTAATACATAAGTAAATAGCAAAAAGTGTGTGTGGTGTATTTGTATATGGTCCAGGAAATTGGCAATTTTTATGGTTATGAAAGACTCGTATTATAAAAAACATAAATTATTTATATTGGATACATTAGACACCTATAAAAAACATGAATTTTTTCGATCGTTTGATATAATAATTACATTTTGCTGGTATTTAAGCGTGCGCAAACACTTTTGACCGGGAGTGTACATATTGCTACTGATGTATTCAATGTTACTTACTCCATGGATGCGACTTTTAAGCAATTCTCCAGAAGAATTTGTGATGGTTGGGGTGGTGAAGTAATAAAGAATTTTCTGGTTTTTGGTATGTACAGTGTGTCTGAATAAAAAATCACTTTTGTTTTTGATCATATCTCAGAAACTAATGGATAAGAATGAAGACTTATTTCGCAATAACAATTTACTTACCTGTTTTTCAATTTGAAGATGTATGTGTCGCATTGCAGGTGAGGGAATACATGTGAAAAAAGAAGAAGAGAGCAAAAAGATTAGACTACACACATTTTTGGTACCAAAAACATATGACATAGTACTAATGCAAAATCTCAGAAGTAGGGGTCTTTCGGTGACAACATTGGGTCAACAAAGGAAGTCTTTTGGGGAGGTCTTTAGGTGAAATGGTAAAAAACCTTTGACAAATTTAGCAAAATTTTCAAAAAATAGCATTAAATTAAAAAAATTATTGCTCTTTGAATGACAAAGGTGTGTCTAATTCTAATAGAGACAAAGATTTTTAAAACTAGGGGTCATTGAGTGTCGGCAAGTAGAAATAGGGGGTCTTTTGGTTAAAAAGAGCAGGGTCTTTTTGGTGGCACACAGTGCTTAACTCAAAGTTGAGTGCCCTCAAGGTCCCTATTTCATAAAAGTTAAAATCATGGAACTTAGGATGAATTACTCATTTGAACTCTGGATAGAGTTTTAAATATTGAGGTTTTTCTTAATGTTATTATTACTATCATATTTTACTTCATAAAGGAATTTGAAATAAACACCTTTTCTGAATTTTTTCCCCTAAAAAAGATAGGATGAATCCTAAATTTTAGGTTGATTTTAACTTTTACTTTATCTAGTAGAAATTAGTGTCCTGAGGGCATTATCCTGAAGTTTAAAATATCAACTGTCGTAATGCTTAAATTTTGTGTTGCCTTAAAAATCATAAGATTACCTCAAATATGATCAATGTAAATTTGCATTTTTAACTTTTTTTAAATTTGAAATATATAATTATGCAGTCAATCATATTCAAGGATACAAGATGGTAAAATCAGATCCTGTTGACTTGTGTCACTGCCCCAGAGGTTATTTATGCTGATCTAAAAACCGACATTTACAGGTTCAATTTTCCTAGAATGGTTTAAATTTGATAGATACAGATCTCAAAACAAATAGACAAAACCAAGTATGATCCTGGACAGATGAAAGCCTGATAAATATTTTTTAGTAAAGCACATTTGATACTAGTCAGGTGGAATCAGATAGTATTTTGGTTTTCACATATCAAACTAAAAAAGAATTGTATTTTATTGAAGGTTTGCACTTTGTTTTCATTCTATCACAACAAACATTTATCATATAAAACGCTATTTTCTTAAATGTTACGTTACTCTTCAACAAGTACATTGAAATATTGAAAGCAAATATAATTTTGACTCCTTTTCAAAAGAATTAAAAAAATTGTAACATATCTCTAAAATTGATTTATTGCTCCATCATAATGTATCATTCACATTACAAATGATAATCTAGAGGAATTTTTCAGTACAAAATAATGTACTCTTCAGCCTCATACATCAAATTAAAAATAAACAGCTAAGGACTTGTCAGTGAAAAAACAATACTCTTCAGCTTCACACATATTTCCTTTCCTAAAAAAAGAAGAAAAAAACCTCATCCTGTTTGGATTAAGTTTCAAGTTTTTGAAGTTCAATGACACCTTAATATTTAAATAAAATCTAGAAACCACATTAATTCCTTACTCTAGATAAATTAAGAGACTAATACAGATTAATAAGAATATTCCTTGACATCGCCCTTAGATATACAGAGCAGTGAAAATCCAATAACTGAACAACACTAGAGAGCCTAAATGGAGTTCATTCACCCAGCTAAACACATCTTACCATTTTATTTCATCAAGTTGCACTTATTAAACAACATGTTCCAAGTCATATTTGAAGTTGAAGTGTATTGATAATTTTCTTTTCCAATTCAGCATCATGGAAATCCAATAAGGAGATAACAGTTTTTTTACATAAATTCCACTTATGATTGAAGATTTTTATAACTTATTTAATAACTAATGCATCACAATCACACTTTTTCACATTATTGAGTTTAATATGTGAAATAGAATGTTTTATGAAGTGACAAAACATTTTAACTTGTTTTTCTAATTCTACACTCTTATAAAGAAAGTATCAAATATGAGACAAAAAGGATCAATTTTGATCCTTTTTAGGTATCAAATATGAGCTTATCCTTTAAGGATCAAAATGATCCCATAAAAAGGATCACAATTTTTGATCCGAAAAAAGGATCAAATATTTCTTATAAAAACATCACACTGAAGTGACCCTAGCAGGGTTTGAACCCACGCCACTTATACCTACTGGTAATTACGAGACCAATGCTCTGACCACTCGACCACGGCACTGTCTGATGAAATCAATGTATTTATTCATGTTACACCATACATTCCCCGCTATGTAGCGGTTATGGGGTCACGGTACTCAAATATGAAACAAAACATGATGTTGCATCCAAACGCGGTATCAAAATGTGAGCTCATCCTCTCCGTATCAAAGTAATCCAGAAATACGGATCAAAACTTTGATATTGTAATAAAAAAGGATCAAAATAAAATGATCCTAAAAAAGGATCAAAAATGATCCTGGTGAATTTGATCCTTTTGTATATATTGATCCGTAAAAGGATCAAAAGTGATCCTTAAAGGATCAAAAGTGATCCTTAAAGGATCAAAATAAAATGATCCCAAAAAAGGATCAAAAATTTGATCCCGGCCTTCTAAGAGTGTATACCATATCAAACAAATTACATGATTGAAGTTTGTCACCCCGCTGCCTACTAGAATAAGAAGTTCTAGACAAAGTGCAATATGTTCAGATAAGAGACATTAATTCTCAGAATGCTGTCATTCTTTGGTAATATAATAAGCAACTATGCCCATAATTTCAAGAATATATTTAAATGCTGTAAAACATGTTAATTTGACAAATTTTGTGAGGGAAAATAATTCATGAAATTAAATGCTCACAAAAATATTCATGTTTTGCAAGAAATGGCATGCGAGCTCTAATGTGTGAAAACATTATTTTGACAGGAATATAGAAAACTTGAAGATAATATTTGGCCTTCCGAATTTGGAAGACATACATAATCATCACAAAATTTGTGAAATTTAATACTCGCAAAAATGTCACTTATTGCAAATTTGTGAAGTAAAGTCCCTACAAATTTAAATATTTTACAGTATAGACAACTAGAAATTCAACTTATATACTATTTTACTGTCGTCTCTTTGAATTCATGAAGTCAAACAAGATAACAAATGTGTTCACTACTTTGTTGAAACATATTTTCAAATATGTTTCAAATATTTTTAAATATTTTCAAATATTTTCAAACATTTTTAAATATTTTCAAATATTTTCAAATATTGTCAAATATTTTCAAATATGTTTCATATGTTTTAAAGTGTATTAAAATACACTTAGCAACAAGTCAGAGATCTGGTAATAATCTTTTAGACCAAAGTGTCCATCTCCGGCAGCTAAATCAAAGCTTCTTCACTTTTGACATTTATTCCCATGATCAACGGATCTCAAATGCAAAACTTGAGTTTATTTGCAGACTGTTGCAATACCAAATACACACACTTTTGCAAGTGTGGTAATAACTCAATTGGGAAATTTTTGCCTGATTCAGGAATTTTACACGTTAAGAATAATTGGGTTTTGAGGATGTTGACTAGGTTCAACGTGACTAGAAGCATAATGCTTGCATCCTTCAAAATACACATGAATATATTTCACTAAAAGATATAATTAAATTGCAGAGATGTCCTTCCATGTTGTGTGTGATATAATCTTTAAGAAAGATGTATAGAGCATAATAAATCCCATCAAATGTCACAGGAAACTAATGATTATAACCTACTGGTGGTTGCAGCAAACATTTTCAAGATTCTATTAATATAATTTGTTCACTATCAGTAAAATTTGTTTACAAAGAGAATATTGTAAAACATTGAAGATTTAAGATTTTAAGATTCAATTTATTGATAGCAAAACAATCATAAAATGTTGAAGATTCAAGATTTCAAGATTCAATTTACTGATAGCAAATTATTTGGAACAATCTGTTGACTATGTTGACTATTTGTGACCATTGTAAAGAGTGACATCGACACCAGATAGTTATTATTCACCTAATTACATTAAAGGGGCAATTCACGATTCACTTTTCATCCCCAAGGTCACCTCTATATTGAGTTTTTTAGTTTATAAGAATCCGCAACTGATATATGATACAAACTCCAAACCATTCTTGCAAGTGAGAAAGTGATGTTCCAATATTATTGCCGGGGTTCTGACAGTAGTCTGTGGAGATTTTTGAAATGCTAAAAAATTTGAAAACAATTTGACAGAATCAAGTGAGATTTTCAGAGTACATACAGTTGTGCTCTTCTTTTTATCTAGCTAGAAAAGAGGGGAGGTTTTGATCATATCAATACCATGAATTGCACCTTTAATCTGGTAACTGGAGGCAATACATACCAAAAATTACTAGAAAATATTCACAATAAAATTGGACTATTGTATTGCGTTCACTTTCATGAGATTAAATTCATATCAAAACATTCAATTTTACTGATGGCTTCATCCTATCATTTCATTTAATTAATAACATCCTAAAATAACATTGGCATAACATGAATAACATATACAAGACAAAGGACAACCGCTTCAAAGGATGTTTTTGTGGGGTTACAAACACTAATTAAATGTATGCAAATATGTGTCCCACCGCGGCAAAAGGGTGCAGTTGTCGGCTCCTACATGTTGCTCATTGTAGCATATCTGATGCATACAAATAGCATACATCAGATATGCTACAAGGAGCAACATGTACGAGCCGACAACTGCACCCTTTTGCCGCGGCGGTCCACATATATCTGAAATAGATTATAGAAGAATTCAGTTTTACTAATTAGCCCTGAAATTGAAATTGCTCTTCAGCTAAAAATATCTTCCATTCACAAAAATGCAACATATTCTGTTTAAACTTGTAATGTAGTACATTTTAAATCCTTGCCAATTATCGATAGATGTACACTGCACATTGTAAGCTCAATATTAGGGATATCAGAGATTCAGCATGATATTTCAAATTAAAGGAATCAATGGAACCCAAGAGAAGAGATCAACGTCGGCCCAATAGCCTTAAGGTTTGTGACACATACCCATAAGGAGATGAATGTTCCTAACATTATTTTATCACAGGTTTCCAAAGTGTACTCCTAATAAACACACAAGGATCATCCGAAGATACCTATTTTTCTCTATCGGGGTATGGCTACCGCACGAAGTGTACCGTATAATATTACCGTAATTTATCAGTAGCTCAGACTTATTTTAATTAAAAAAAAGGAAAGAATGAAAAAAAAAGAAGAATTGTATCATAGAGAGTGACAAGTCAAAGAAAATGATTGGATATAATTGATATAAAAAGAAAAGAAATGGAAAAAAAAAAGTAATCTAGGGGGCAGAGCAAGAATCGAACCTGAGGTCCGCGATCCCCAGGCGAGAATTATACCACTGGACCACAATCTAACTGATAACTGTGAAGGAATGTAACTACTAATAGAAATGTGTATTGCGCAAGGCAAAATATACACAAAATTGGGAAAATTCTGTTAATTTCAATTATATTTAGATAAATTATATTATTTAACAAAATATATGGGCTATTTAGGAAGAGTTTGATGAAAAAATTAGAGCAAAATGGGTTTGCTAATCGGGCGCAGAGGCTCATGGGCCAACGTTGATCTCTTCTCTTATGGAACCCTGTTTGCAGCATATCCTGTTATAGTTAAAATTCAAAGCTTGTGCTTTAAAAGTGATTTGCACAGTATATTTTACCAAGCTTTTGAGATTTTGCTTCTTGAGTAATTACAAAATGCACCAAGTATGATATTTAAATACATATCCTGTCCCCAGAAAAAACACTGCACAATATTAGGTGAAGATATCTGAAACTACCTAGCAGATTAATTTATGAAATAGGCAAATGTAAAGCCTTCTTCAGTAAATTGAGAGGGTTTTATCAAATTTAGAACTAAAAGTAATTACTTAAAAACTTAACTATGTGCAATTTAATTTGGAAATGTCAGTACACTCCCGGTCAAAAGTGTTTGCGCACCCTTAAATACGGGCAAAAACGTAATTATAATATCAAACGACCAAGACTGTGAAAAAATTCATGTTTTTTATAGGTGCTTAATATATCCAATATAAGAAATTTATGTTTCCTCTGATACTCGATCTTCCATAACCACAAAAATGGCCGATCTCTTGAACCATATACAAACACACTACATCCACTGTTTGATATGTTCCTATATTGTTTATTATTCAATGCTCATTATCATCGTGTAGCCGTAATGAACATTTTCAGGTTAAAAGTTTTCCAACAAATGTGCAGTTATGTTTTTAAACTCCGTTTTTTATGTGCAGAAGAAAGTACACAATATGTTTAGCACGCCATATTTTCAAATACGATAAATGTAATTCTTGTTGAGTTTTTTAGATATATGTATGTGAAATATAAATCCGAAAAAATATGGCGCAAATGACGAACGGTTCACGAGATATGGCTGGTTAAAGGTTTGGTGCGCAAACACTTTTGACCGGGAGTGTACATTTCTAAACAAAATTTGCATGTAGGACAGTACAACAAGTTGTTTTGTTCTTGATGTATCACAGTTGGTTGTAAATCATTACTATTCATGAACTAAATATTAGAAAAGAAATTGTATAAAATAAACTTCTTGCCTTAGGACAAGATATAAACTCGTCCACCGTTCTAAAATGAAGCATCCAACGGCAGTCAGATTAAATTTCATCTTAGGTAAGTTTCCCCAAGAATTCCCTCTCAATTATAACAGAGTGAACAGGTGATGTAATGGGCACATCACCAAAAAGTGACAGAGATCATTCTCAAATGAAATCGAAAATGGTGTTCATTTAGATTATTCATGAATCTGAATGAGTTTCAAATTCTGCTCATAATGAAAGTGAAAGGGTTTATAGTACAAATTTTATATAATGCACCTCATTTGGAAAATGATTTTTTTCCCAAAAAGTTAGATGCGTTAAAAGTTGTTGGACAATTTCTGAAGTTCATGGGGTACTGCCTCATGGACCCCACTGGGGCCCTGTACTTTGCCCAAACTCCCAAACATTTAAAAACCATCTAAGCCAGAATAAATAATTCAAAAATTTGCCATTTCCCTAACTTAGGATGAATTCTTCATTTTTGCTTTTTGTTCCTTTTTGTCTGAAATACATTCATGACATTCATTACCATAACTCTCAAGCATTTAAAAACTGTTTGTTTCCCTCAAGTTCAAACCCTGACCTCTTGCATCCTATTTCATTCTCAAACTATATCAACCTACCAAGTATGGCCTGTTTATGACATATTTGGACTTCGGCTAAATTTTTGCACTTTCCTTGTTTGATTTTGTGTGATAGAGACAGGTTAGGATTAAACAGACCACTGATTAATAAGAAATACAAAGAGGTCTGATATTACCGCACAAGACAATTTTTTTTAAACCAAAAAAAAGTATTTACTGATATAGGGCTTCTGGAACACCTGGATCAATTTTGTTTCTTATCTCCTTGCTTATTTCCCATACATGCAAACAATGTTGATTCAATTTTATTAATAATTCGTTTGCTTACAGTTTTTGTAATAAGTGATATGAATGAATGAGTGAATGAATTGGATAATTAATTTTACAGTGGTGTTTTAAATTTGAGGTACAAGTTTTAAAGCCCTGTCTATATTTTTCATGGGCTCCAAACATTTGGTGCAACAGGTCTTTGTTGATAAAATAATTCCGACTGATTTTCTAATGAAAATCACCGAACATTTGGGGAAATGTGTAATGACAGTATTAATTTTTCATCACCAAGCCTCTATTTTCATCAGAAAAAATACATTGGATTTAATCTACTATTGACAACTAGTTGCATCAAATATTTGGTAGCTTATAATAAAAAATGCTGTCTGGTCCCCCAAAAGCACATTTGTGTATACAAACACTTGAAAGGAATGACCTGATTCTTGTTAGGGGGTCTAGAATTCGTCCGGTGAAGTTAATATGCTTTTTCACTGGTACCAACCCTTCATCTTCATAGCACAAAAAAAAAAAAAAAAAAACAGCAGAGGGGCTGAATTTGGTTCAGGTCTCACGGATAAGTGATTGTGAAATGTTTTACAGTTAAACTTCCGTTTCTGTATCACAGTGATCAGTTATGTCATGCATGTTGTTTCTAAAAGTTTCATTCTAATCGATTTTGTATAATTTAACACTGTTTCCATCAGTAACAACCAGCATATTATCTTCAGTAAATGTCAATCCACGAGGTTTATACAATCTATGAGCTAGACAAGCCAACAGCTTACCAGAGACCCAGCAGTATTGTTCAATCACACCAGAACCAGCTACTGCTATCCCATACACATCTGTCTCAGTAAATCTTCCAATTAGTATACAGTCAGACTGTTCATCATAGTATATACCAATTGGCTTTTGAACGACAATGTTCAGAGTCTCCTGTCCTGTATGTAAATTGTATACACATACATTGTTACCAGGGCAATCACATGCAGCAACATGAGTCTCATTAATACCAGTAATTCTTTTAGGCAAAATACCAATGGGAATTGTCTTCATGAGGCTTCCTCCTTTATCATGAACTGTCACTACACCTTTCCCTGTTTCCACACCTTCAGCTTGCACAATTGACCCTATTAAAATCTTGCCATCTTTTGTACTACAAATTGAAATCGACTGCACATCCATCTCCTCATGTTCTGATTGTTTATCTTTTACACTTTCTGTTTTCTGAAAGTTTCCATCTGCAGAGTAAACATCAAATCCAGCTGCAAATTTAGTGACAAGGTACTTTCCACCAGATAGTACCATGTCTAATGGGCGTACTCTAGAACCTGGTAATACAGAAAATTTACTCTGTTGTTTGTATTCTGTACCATCTTTCTGAAATACCGAGACTTGTTGTGGTTTTATTTTCCAATCACACACAGCAAGAACTCCATTAGAATCTGACGTTACATCAGATGCACTTTGATATTCACCAAATTCTTGCACTAGTTCCAGTTGTCTTGGTTTCACAATTCTACCAAGCTGTATATTGGCAATAAATGTACCAATGCAAAAGGCAGTAGTGCTTTCCTTCACTTCACCAATTATTAGCTTCTCAGTTTGGTTTGTGATAGCATCAATTTGGGCATGGAATTCTTCATCAGTCATTGTTTTAAGTTTAGACTGTGCAGTCTCAATATGTTTTATTTTTATTTCAAGCTTAGCAAGTTGTTCCTGGAGTCGATCAAGTCCACTGGTATTTCTAAGCTGCTTTAATAGTTCTTGTGCTTTTATCATGACTACTTCAACAGCCTTGTTAATTTCTTCTTCTTCAGTCCTTATTGCATTCTGTGTTTGCTCAATCATTTCCTTCAGTTTTGTCACTTTGTTAGCATTTTCTTCAAGTCCACAATGAAGTTGACTTTGCATATATTCCTTGTGCTGTGTAATACCTCTTGGGTGTCTCTCTGCAAGGTTTCTTGCAATTAAGCTTGTTGTCAATCCCTCTACACCTTCCTCAGGCAAAGGTGAGATCTTGTTGCACTGTGGACATGTAACAGTCTTCAGCCCTCCTTCACTCATCTTCTGCAGGCATATTTGGCACATAATGTGTGAACATTTTGGCAGATTCTTTGGTTCATGTGGTTTCACAAAGAATTGGAAACACACACCACAGGCAAGTTCAGCTTCAGCAGCAGATACAAATTTGGCAGCCATGTTGTATAACTTAAGTTACTATATTGAATCTAATTTTCAGATAAAAAGAATACTGGCATTTCATGGCACTACTTCCAAAGTCTACGAATAAGGTAAATATAGGAATTCACATGACCAGTGATTAGATGATAACACTGATCAAAGTAATATTTGCATATTTATAATCAATCAACAAACAATTACATGCTTTCATATCTGTCATGATATGTTTTCATATACGTCATGTCATGTTAATGCCCTAAAAGTAGACTTACATTTCAACATTTTGATATTCTTAATTGCATCAAAACAAATAAACAAATAAATAAACCATAAAAACAAACAAACACACTTACAGCTGGTGCTGTTTGGTTCACATTTCTTGGGAAATTCTTGGGAACTTCTTTAAACAAAAGAAAAAGACCACATGTTATATACTGGGCAAATCTAAGTTTTTTATTTAAGGTTTGCTCTTTGGTTGGCCAGTTCAACCAGAATAGCCAACTGCTCAAAACTGGCCAGTACTGGCAGACAACTGCTGGTAGAGTTTTGAAGCAGTCCATTATTAAACACACAAGTTCTAAGTCATATTTATTAAGTCGTAGTCATAATTGATAATTCTTTTTTTCTAATTCAATTGTTAAAAAGGTATATTTTAAAGGTTTTGTTACAAGTATGTACAGCGCTCAGCGGCTTCTTTGTTATGAGTGCTCAAAAACCTCTCATTATTATTTTTATTATCATGGAAATCTAAAATGGATAACAAATTGTATAACTTATCAAACTCTTCATATGACTGAAAGTGGTCACGGCTGTGATAACTCATGAATCACAATCACAGTTGATCTCTTGACTGACTTCATACATGCATCTATATGTGCAATAAAAAATGTTTTACTAATTCAACATATCCAATAAATCACATAAAAATCTAAGATACTTTTATTGATAGGTTACTGCATTGCAAAGTCTGGGAATACAATCGCACTATAATAGATGGCCTATAAATAAAAAACTTTTCACATTTTTCCTATTTTCTTCAAGTGGCAACTAATTTAATAAACTCATACAAAGTAGAAGTTTCTAACACCTGAAAAATCAGGAATTTTACATGATATGAATAATAATGTTTTCTGGACGTTGACTACGTGTGATGTCTAGGAGCAATAATGTTTACGACCTATAAAACATGTAATTTACTAAACTATAACTTAAATTACGGAGATGTCCAAAATGCAAAATCTAATACTTTATAGTTTGTAGGTATAAATGTCTGGATTTACAGTTACAGGCACCACTTATACACTTGCGGTCTAAAGAATTTCCGCACAAAAACTTTATTCAGCCATATCTTACAAGGAGTTTATAAGGAAACTATCTGGAAACTTATGTTGATTTTGGTCAGATCTGATAGGTAATCTAGTTAGGTGTATAATTGAGCTCCAAATGGGATCAACCCTCTCACGTACAGGTAGGGGGCAACAACTCAAATGGGTCGGAAAAACATGATTTTTCAGGTCAAATTTGATTTGACAACACCTGGGTCAATGCCACTTCACCGCTCAAGTTCAGTGGTCATATGGAATGTGTATATGTAATAGAGTGACAAGCAGGCGATTAAATGTCCTGGTCATGTTTGACAGCGCCAAGAGAATGCTTGGAAGCAAACTAAAAATGATCTTTCAACGCCCCACAGTTTATAACCTAAAAATCACATTTTTCGATACATTTGTGTTGTTGCCCCCTACCCGTACGTGAGAGGGTTGATCCCATTGGGAACTCAATTTTACACTTACCTAGATCTGACCAAAAGCAACATAAGTTTCCAGATAGTTTCCTTATAAACGCCTTGTGAGATATGGCTGAACAAAGTTTTTGTGCGAAAATACTTTAGACCGCAAGTGTATGTGCCATAATTTTTAGAAAAAAGATGTAAAGAGCATAATAAATCCCAGTAAATGTCATAGAATATGAAATGATTATAACCTGCTCTTGCAGATAGGTTTGCAGCAAATATTTTCAAGATTCCATTTAACGATAGTAAATTATTTGGAGCTGTTTGTTGACTATGAGTAAATGTGTTTATAGAGATAATAACAATTATATACCGCATTACTAAATTTAACAGAGTTGATTGGATAAAACCTGATCACATGACTTCAAATAGCTTTAACCAGATTGATGAAAGCCCTAAATAGTACTTTTGAAAGTACTATATGGCGCTAAATAGTACTTTTGAAAGTACTATTTAGCACTTTCGGAAATACTATATAACGCTTACTACATTTACCTTATACGCGAAGCAACTTTCACGCACGAAATTACGCACTCATCAAACTTATACGCGCAAGCAATTGCGCGCACTTTCCTACGCACGCATTCCTTGTAAGCATTGTGTGAGTGCATTTTTTCAAAAATTTTAATTTTACTAAATTAGATTTTTTTAGCGCATGAAAATTACCGAAATCAGAAATTTATTAATGCGGTATATAAAACAAATATATACCGACTTTTTTATATCTCTGGATTAAAACTATGATCCTTCAGTGACTAAAATTTTGCTATTTTACTTTGGGGCTGCGCCCCTCAGTAAAATAGCAATTTTAGTCACTTTAGGCTCATAGTTTTAACCAGAGATCTTCAAGTCGGTATATATTTGTATATCATAAAATACTGAAGATTTAAATTATAAGATTCTATCTATGAAAAGCAAATTATTTGGAGCAATAAGTTGTTGATGAGTTAATGTGTTTACAGAAATAATAACAATCATAAAATGTTACATATTCAAATACAAGATTCGATCTATGAAAAGCAAATTATTTGGAGCAATTTGTTAAAGATTGGTTAATGTGTTTACAGAAATAATAACAATCATAAGGCTTGAAATTCCTGTTTGCAATTCATGACCATTAGGAATCGAGATATAAAGGCAATAATAGCTATCTTGAGTTTTTTAGAAGTAAAATATGTATTTCATGAAGAATAAATTATGAATTAATATTAAATAGTGATTTTAAGCAAATGAAAAAGGCGGCATATGTGTGCTGTATAGTCAGCAAATAGTCATTTTAGGGTTTTTTCACTTTTTTTACATTTGCAAAGAACATGTTATAAATTAGGATTAAAAACAAAATCCCAATGAAAATAATGACATCAGTAAATTATAGTCTGTCAAAGGTTGTCGTGGAGCAAAAGACAACGCAAAAAAAAAACCACCACCCAAGATCAGGAAGTCAAATATTTTTCAGTAGATGGTCCCCAGTAAATGTAGATGTATCAACATCAACAAAGATTGATAGAAGAGTGATTCCAAAGTAACATTTGTGACCAAAAAACAGTAAATCTTCACTTTTAAATGGCTTCAAAAGCTGGCATAAACATTATATCCAAAAGTTTATTGTTGAAAATTGTTGATCACTGGTGGGGTCAAGACATGTAAATTAAATTAGTTGCAAAAATCCGGAATAAAGTTCATGTAATGTTTGGTAACGTTTGTGGTATCGCACAGAAATACTTTTTTGCTCGAAATGACTTCAAATTTGTACTTTGCTTTGGGTAATACATTTACAAATATTTTCATAAATTGGTGGGAAATTCTATCATCAGGATTTATTTCATGGATGGTTTTGTTTGATAAATTTGTAACATTTTGGTAACGTTTGTTGCATTTTTAAAATTAAAACATGTGCTCATTCATGCATGGATGGAAAAAAATCATAATTTCTGTTTCAGAAATACTTCCTACGTACCGAGTAACAAATGTATGACTGAAAAACCTGCTGATATGGTCGAATAAAAAAGCAGATTTTTTGCTCGAAGTAAATTAAGTTTTATTTTCTATGGAATGAGCCCGGAAGTAATATATACCATGTGTTTCCAACATCAAGCATCAAACTGTTGTTTTGCATTTTGGTTTCACAGAGAAGACAAGAAAAAGCCCGGTTTAGTGACAATCCCCTCCACTTTATTGACCTTGAATACATATCAAAACATTTTATTAATGCACAGATGACAACATCCTAACATTTCATTTAATTAATGACATCCTAAAATAACATTTGCATTACATAAATACTATATATAAAAGATTAAAGGCAGCCGCTTCATGCTTCAAAAGATCTTTTCTCATGGTTACAACATGAATGATATGTATGTAATTATATCATAAATGGGTTACAGTATAAACACTGTACTTTTAATTAGACTTCAAAATTGAAATTGCACTACATCAGAAAATAGCTTCAATTCACAATTTATCAAACATGTATCATTTCTTTCACTTTTTTTTTTTTTGATCTATGCTAATTACTGATGTATCTCCTATGGAAAAGAACACTCCACCATTTTTGAAAATAACCTGTGTTTGAAGTATGACATGTAAATGATCAGTATGAAAAGTGTAGGGATATCATAAAGATAGTTTTATATAATACAAACTGATATGTTTAAGGGACTGACAATTTGAACTAGACTAGTGTAAAAATAGTCATACCAACTACTGTTATTGGATTTAATTTTATTTTGTAAACACAAACTCTTGAGCTAAGATGCAAACACAATAACCTTAAAAATGTACGCTTGCATCAGAGCCAATTTTTATTTGCTACAGATGTGTTTTGAATTCTGATTCTTAATCTAAAAATCCACCAACTATAAATGAAATGGCAGGGTACATCAAATTGACACAAAAGAAGTTTGACATTCCAACAAAAGATATCTACATCTTATTCAGATGATTCAAATATTGCATACTGTATCTGAACAAACATGTAGTATATAACCAGATCAGTTGTCCTGTGAGTGCAAGAAAGTCATATCTGCAATAGCTGCCATTTGTCATTAATTTGGATTGCACACTGTATAATCTACAGTCTTGGGTCAGTGGCTCTTGAAATGGTTCTTCAGGTAACACCATCACCTAAAGAACCATTTCAAGAGCCACTGACATATGGCAGGGAAATGTTGGGGGATTTTCACATTCTAGTGACTAGATGTCAAATAACCATAACTAAAGGCAGCCATTGCAGATATGACTTTCTTGCTCACATGACGATCTACAAACACAGAGCAACAACTTATGAGGTGAACTTGTCCTGAGAGTGAATCCTTAAATCAGCTCTCTGACGTCATTGCAAATGCTAAATTCAATTTGATATTCAAAGTACTGTTTATTAAAGTTCTGTAATTTTGCTTTTTGGGTAATTACAAAAAAAGTACATAGTTTATCTGGAATTCAATTGCATACCCTTTCAACAGGGAAAGCAATGCACAATATAAGGTAAAAGTATGTTTTAGAAACTACTCAGAATATTAATAATTTGGAACTTTCATTAATCAAGACAATTAATAGTCTTCTGAAACTTGGGAAAAAAACACAGTTTTACTAACTTGGGAGCTAAATGTAATTACTGTGCAGTAACTTTACAACAAGTTGTAAATGTCAACACGCTGCAAGGAATTTTTATATTTGCATTTCTGTGCAAGTAGAGGGACAGTACAACACGTTTGTTCTTAATTTACAACAATTTATGGAATTTATTAAATTTCATGAACTGAATATCAGAAAAGAAACCTACACGTTTAAAATAATCTTCTTGCCTTAGGACAAGATATATATCATCCAACGTTCAAATCAGGTATTTTAAAAAACCTGTGTTACGGCAGTCATGTTAATTTTCGTCTTATGTAAGTTGCCCTAGGCAAGCATTCCCACTCGATTATAACACATCAAACAGGTGATTTAAAGGGCACATCACCCAAAGTGACAGAGATCAGTCTCATGTGAAATTGAAAACGGTGTTCATCTAGATTATTCATGAATCTGAACGAGTGTGCAAATTTCAATTTTTAAGTGATAAACAGAGATTTGAAGCTATGTGTGTTCGTAAAGGCATTATAGCACGTGACCTGTAGGTCTGTTCATACTTATATGTCAGTTTTTAAGAGCAGATCTGGAAAGAACAAATTATTATAAATGGTAAGGTTGATAATGACAAGCATTTGATTTATGATCAATCATTTTTTTCAGTAATTGTAATCAACATTTTTTATTTTTTCTAACATTAACAAAAAATGCTTTCCTGGTAGGTCCTTTAACAATGAACAATGATAGCATGTATCAAAATATTTACAAACATTTCCCTGAACTACATTCACAAGGTATGTACGAAAACTTGTTCTTCTTAAATTTATGTGATGCAAGTGAATAATGTAGAATTAACAATAGTTTTGTACTAGAACTGTCATTATTCCAAACCCAAATGGTTCTGTGCCTAATAACTTCTCTGTTGTTTGGTCCACGTTCACATCCAAGACAATCAAAATAAATTCAACTTTACAGCATGGATTCA